>CM036756.1:43643397-43788397 GCA_020796225.1 Arion vulgaris | reverse complement strand
TATATGCTTAGTTCTTTCTCCACTGGTATCTGCTTAGTTCTTTCTCCACTGGTATATGCTTAGTTCTTTCTCCACTGGTATATGCTTAGTTCTTTCTCCACTGGTATCTGCTTAGTTCTTTCTCCACTGGTATATGCTTAGTTCTTTCTCCACTGGTATATGCTTAGTTCTTTCTCCACTGGTATCTGCTTAGTTCTTTCTCCACTGGTATCTGCTTAGTTCTTTCTCCACTGGTATCTGCTAGTTCTTTCTCCACTGGTATATGCTTAGTTCTTTCTCCACTGGTATATGCTTAGTTCTTTCTCCACTGGTATATGCTTAGTTCTTTCTCCACTGGTATATGCTTAGTTCTTTCTCCACTGGTATATGCTTAGCTCTTTCTCCACTGGTATATGCTTAGTTCTTTCTCCACTGGTATCTGCTTAGTTCTTTCTCCACTGGTATATGCTTAGTTCTTTCTCCACTGGTATATGCTTAGTTCTTTCTCCACTGGTATCTGCTTAGTTCTTTCTCCACTGGTATATGCTTAGTTCTTTCTCCACTGGTATATGCTTAGTTCTTTCTCGACTGGTATCTGCTTAGTTCTTTCTCCACTGGTATCTGCTTAGTTCTTTCTCCACTGGTATCTGCTTAGTTCTTTCTCCACTGGTATATGCTTAGTTCTTTCTCCACTGGTATATGCTTAGTTCTTTCTCCACTGGTATCTGCTTAGTTCTTTCTCCACTGGTATATGCTTAGTTCTTTCTCCACTGGTATATGCTTAGTTCTTTCTCCACTGGTATATGCTTAGTTCTTTCTCCACTGGTATCTGCTTAGTTCTTTCTCCACTGGTATATGCTTAGTTCTTTCTCCACTGGTATATGCTTAGTTCTTTCTCCACTAGTATCTGCTTAGCTCTTTCTCCACTGGTATCTGCTTAGCTCTTTCTCCACTGGTATATGCTTAGTTCTTTCTCCACTGGTATATGCTTAGTTCTTTCTCCACTGGTATATGCTTAGTTCTTTCTCCACTGGTATATGCTTAGTTCTTTCTCCACTAGTATCTGCTTAGCTCTTTCTCCACTGGTATATGCTTAGTTCTTTCTCCACTGGTATATGCTTAGTTCTTTCTCCACTGGTATATGCTTAGTTCTTTCTCCACTGGTATCTGCTTAGTTCTTTCTCCACTGGTATATGCTTAGTTCTTTCTCCACTGGTATATGCTTAGTTCTTTCTCCACTGGTATATGCTTAGTTCTTTCTCCACTGGTATATGCTTAGTTCTTTCTCCACTGGTATATGCTTAGTTCTTTCTCCACTGGTATATGCTTAGTTCTTTCTCCACTGGTATATGCTTAGTTCTTTCTCCACTGGTATATGCTTAGTTCTTTCTCCACTGGTATCTGCTTATCTCTTTCTCCACCTGTATCTGCCTAGCTCTTTCTCCACTGGTATCTGCTTAGATCTTTCTCCACTGGTATCTGCTTATCTCTTTCTCCACCTGTATCTGCCTAGCTCTTTCTCCACTGGTATATGCTTAGTTCTTTCTCCACTGGTATATGCTTAGTTCTTTCTCCACTGGTATATGCTTAGTTCTTTCTCCACTGGTATCTGCTTAGTTCTTTCTCCACTGGTATATGCTTAGTTCTTTCTCCACTGGTATATGCTTAGTTCTTTCTCCACTGGTATATGCTTAGTTCTTTCTCCACTGGTATCTGCTAGTTCTTTCTCCACTGGTATATGCTTAGTTCTTTCTCCACTGGTATATGCTTAGTTCTTTCTCCACTGGTATATGCTTAGTTCTTTCTCCACTGGTATATGCTTAGTTCTTTCTCCACTGGTATATGCTTAGTTCTTTCTCCACTGGTATCTGCTTAGTTCTTTCTCCACTGGTATATGCTTAGTTCTTTCTCCACTGGTATATGCTTAGTTCTTTCTCCACTGGTATCTGCTTATCTCTTTCTCCACCTGTATCTGCCTAGCTCTTTCTCCACTGGTATCTGCTTAGATCTTTCTCCACTGGTATCTGCTTATCTCTTTCTCCACCTGTATCTGCCTAGCTCTTTCTCCACTGGTATATGCTTAGTTCTTTCTCCACTGGTATATGCTTAGTTCTTTCTCCACTGGTATATGCTTAGTTCTTTCTCCACTGGTATCTGCTTAGTTCTTTCTCCACTGGTATATGCTTAGTTCTTTCTCCACTGGTATATGCTTAGTTCTTTCTCCACTGGTATATGCTTAGTTCTTTCTCCACTGGTATATGCTTAGTTCTTTCTCCACTGGTATATGCTTAGTTCTTTCTCCACTGGTATATGCTTAGTTCTTTCTCCACTGGTATATGCTTAGTTCTTTCTCCACTGGTATATGCTTAGTTCTTTCTCCACTGGTATATGCTTAGTTCTTTCTCCACTGGTATCTGCTTATCTCTTTCTCCACCTGTATCTGCCTAGCTCTTTCTCCACTGGTATCTGCTTAGATCTTTCTCCACTGGTATCTGCTTATCTCTTTCTCCACCTGTATCTGCCTAGCTCTTTCTCCACTGGTATCTGCTTAGTTCTTTCTCCACTGGTATATGCTTAGTTCTTTCTCCACTGGTATCTGCTTAGTTCTTTCTCTGAGTTCCTCGTTTGAATCTTATCATAATTTTCCATTTCAGTTGTTCCTTATTCTCTAGTGGAATATATAAGGTAGAAAGTAGTTTAATATAATAACAAAATGGTCTTGTCTCTTGTACACTCATAAGTTGCATTTTGTGAACTGTTGTTACTGTCTTTAATACTGCTTTTTAGGCGATGTAGGACAATGTGGGGGACTAGTGTCTGTGGAATTTAACGGCCGCATGGCTAGTAAAGTTGCTGCTAAACTGTTCAGGTTAGGATTTTTCTTTATGACCCCGACATAACAATTTCTTGGCCTTAACGTGGATTGAACCTGTGTCTCCTGCATGGGATCACGCGCTCTAATCCATTCTGCCAGACGCTCCACGTTGCACATTGTTAAGATGATGATGTGATAGATCATAGTTTAATTGCTGTTCATCTTCATTCTATGTTAACTTTCAATTGCTGTTCATCTTCATTCTATGTTAACTTTCAATTGCTATTCATCTTCATTCTATGTTAACTTTCAATTGCTGTTCATCTTCAATCTATGTTAACTTTCAAATGCTATTCATCTTCATTCTATGTTAACTTTCAATTGCTATTCATCTTCAGCCTGTAAACTTTCAATTGCTGTTCATCTTCATTCTATGTTAACTTTCAATTGCTATTCATCTTCAGCCTATGCTAACTTTCAATTGCTATTCATCTTCAGCCTGTAAACTTTCAATTGCTGTTCATCTTCAATCTATGTTAACTTTTAATTGCTATTCAGTTTCTGATTGATTGATTTATAGGACCATAATAATTGCACTTCGGTGAGTAACCATGTATGCTCCGATCCCTTTCTTACATATGAAGATCTCAGCGACAGTGCACGAACTCAGTAGCACCGGTGAAGGTCCCCGATGTAATTTAGAAGAAGTTGAACCCATTTTGTAGGAATTATATGTTGTTATTTTTTCTAATGAAAGTTTTTCTAATGAAAGTTTTTCTAATAAAAGTTTTTCTAATAAAAGTTTTTCTACTGAAAGTTTTTATAATGAAAGTTTTTCTAATAAAAGTTTTTCTAATAAAAGTTTTTCTACTGAAAGTTTTTATAATGAAAGTTTTTCTAATAAAGTTTTCTAATAAAGTTTTCTAATAAAAGTTTTTCTAATAAAAGTTTTTCTACTGAAAGTTTTTCTAATAAAAATTTTTCTAATAAAAGTTTTTCTAATAAAAGTTTTTATAATAAAAGTTTTTCTAATAAAAGTTTTTCTACTGAAAGTTTTTCGAGCGGATGTTTTCTAGCCTGTTTTTCTAGATTTTGAACTGCCAAGGTTTCTTTTACGCGCTCAACTTGAACACATGACATACGTTTTGTCGTCCATCTCCAATAGAACTATGAACTCGATCTCACCTACACTGAGATCAGGTATCTCTGGAAAAATATTCCGATTGCTCCACAAGGGAGCGAACCTAGTATATTTAGAACGAGATGTGAGCATGTATGCCACGCCCTTCTAACCTCTATGGCTAACCTCTATGCCCAGCGTGTTCGTATCGCGTTGGACTACGGGTGACTAGCCCTCTGTGTGTGCGGATTCAATTCCGCGGGATGGCAGAAAAAGCCATAGATTCCCCAGATATACGGTGTTCGTGGCACCGAACCGAAGGGTTACGATGTCCATGGCACCGAGCCGAAGAGCTGAAAAGCTCAAGTGCTTCTGGATCGGAAAAAACAAAACAAAAAACCTCTATGCCACATAGTCCTCCTGAGTTTCTGTTTAGCTTTAACTACAGTTCCCTTGAATAAGTGCTCATCTTCACCTGCTGCTGTTGTTGTTGAACTTCATTACTTTCTCTATCTTCCTCATCTGCTCAGTTTCCTTTGTTTTTATACGTTCAAATCAATTCCGCGGACTGGCAGAAAAGCCACATCATCTCCAGATTTACGGTGTTCGTGGCACCGAACCGAAGGGTTACGATGTCCATGGCACCGAGCCGTAGAGCTAAAAGCTCAAATGCTTCTGGATCGAAAAAAACCGTTCAAATGCTGTTTATCTTCATTTGTTTTCCATTTTCAAATGCTATTCACATTAAACTACTGTTCAGCTTCAACTAATTTTTCCCTGCCAACTGTTTTTCAAATTCAAATACTGCGCGTCTTAAAGTTGTGCTCAGATACAACTGCTGTTTAAATTCAACTGATGTTTTTTCGCTGCTGTTTTTCTCCAATTGCTGTTCACCTGAAATTGTTGCTCCCATTCAACTGCAATATCTTTTATAGAATGTTGTAGCAGCCGCTGAAACCATTCTGCAGACGTCGATTCTGAACGGTAAACAAAATGAGCAGGTGACATGTTTTTCCTGAAGGTCCAAGCACGTGTCGTCTGGGATGTTAAGATAGAAGGTGGTCAGAAGACAGATGCACTAGCCATCAGTTTTTATCCCTGATACGAAGGTTCGAAACCTGTTGATTACCGTGAATGGGATTGAGTGTTCATTTATAGCCCCGCCTGCTTCTCAGAGTTTCGTGTGTGGTAGGTCTGAGCAATGTCTGGTATGAAAGGTTCCAACCCCTTGAAAATGTGAAGTTAAGATACGAGCTTTTGTCAACATACCGCTGAGACCCATAAACAAATACACGGGGAAAGTAACGCTGGAGATACGACGCTGTGCTCTGACAGCTATTGAGTCCAGTGTTTATCAAGTGTAGTTACAGATCCGGCATGGTGGTTTTCACTTAGTTCTTCATGTCTTCGTTTGGTCAAGTTTATTTCTTAGACTCCACCCACTTCATTAGACACTTAGATTCACCACGCCTACTATACATTTAACAGGACGCCAATATTATATTGTGACAGAAAAAGTGCGCTTTGATGTCAATGTTTCATATCTTGATTTCATAGAGTGGTGAACTGTTCCGGCCCACCCACGTATAAATCATACGGCTTTGACTATCCACATACATACATGGCATAGCAGTCATTTTTGAACGAAGTTAACAGTAACCTTACAAACATCTGAGACTTATTGCGTGAGTTGAATTGTTTTACAAGTTGGATTCTATTGTAGCATATTGCAGTCTCCCCCTATATAAATATAACAAAGACTGCATCTATTAATAAGCAGATTAAGCATAAGAAGAACTTGTTGAAGACAGATGATGCTGGAGTTCCTTCAGAACGTAAAGTGTTTTCTTTTGAGGGATACAGTAGTAAAGTTTCTGAAGAATTAAAAGTGTGCAGTTTTAACGAAAAACACAATTAAGGTGAACTATTTAAAAAAAAACCGCACGAAACAAATAAAACTATCTTAATACTTTCGACATTGGGAATTTCTTGAGTTAACAAGCGTTACCTCAAACAAACATTGCAAATGATCAAGGTATTTCAAATTGCACATTTTGTGTAAAACGTAGGATGGTGTTTTGTTGTTGAAATTAACCACCCGTCGTTGATATATTTAGATGAGAAATTTGGTTACGGCGAAACAATGATACATCATCTACCTTATCATCATCATCATCTAGCGCTACCAAGCATGTACACGGCTCAAACAACGGCATCAAACACGAGGATACATTCTCGTACAAGCGAGGACATCTCGCCATCTTCCACAGGACATTCATCATTTCTCATAGACGATATTCTTGGAATATCCAGACCGTCGGTTTCATCATCACAGTATACTGTGCCATCATCGTCACCTTCGTCGACTTTATCACTACCATCACCATCCAGATTATCATCGATATCTCCATCGACGCCCATATCTTCATCAACATCTTTCAGCTCTCTTCACCACAGACACACGACACATCAACTTACAAGACCTACCCCAATCAACGCAGCGGTCATAGGTTCGGGGCCAACATTAACAGTCGATAGTGATGGATCAGTCCATGGAAGTGCTCTTTACAAACCGATGGCCCTGTACGATCCAAGCATAATGCAGCAAGCCTATTTGAACCCCCACTTCCCGTATCACAATGCACTTGTTAATCAACTCTACCCTGTACCTTACGGTCGACCAGAATTGGCATTCTTTGATAGACATAACTCATTTCCTAAAGGTGAGTTATAACGTAATAATCATCATCATCATGTGTCCTTTTCAGACCTTCTCCCACATTTCTGATTAGCTGTGTCTTTAGATGTTAATGAATGAAAGGAAATTGTGACATATCCTTTACATGACGTAGCCATCAACCACAGTAAATGAGTCGTCGATTTTCTAGACACTACTTATACGTTCAGTAGTTTGTCATTGCTTTCTGGAGTCTATTTTTACCTTCGTAAATATCTCATGGAAACGAATTTGCTTTCAAACTGTCTGCCGGAGAGTTTGAACCAGGAACGCTTGGGTTGTGATCGAGCTCACTACCGCTTGAGCTACAGACTCTTAGATAGTAATACACGACATTATTTATTATATATTCTTGTCGTACCATTATACATCACATAAAGATTGCAAGCAATTTATACACACCACTTTATACTGGGAAAACACGTTCAATGTCTTCTATGGAAGTGAGTTCGACACTTGTCGCATGTCTCAGCAAAAATATATTACAATATAATACATTATTGATTATATTACTCTAGTACACGCTCATGTGTTGCCGGGGTTTGCTAGGGGAGCAAAGAATAGTAACACTGCGACCTACATGACACGTCGTAAGAGTAGACTGAGGTAGCTATCCTAATAAAAAAAAAGCGTCGCAGAAATCGGATGTGCTGGCCTTCTTGTAGGCGCATAACTGGCACAACGTACAAACGCTCTTAGGCTCAGATCATATACAACTCACAAAGAGTGGTTTAGCAAGATATGGAGCGTTCGAAAAAGAAGATATTTCTCTCTTACCGTTATAATTTACATTGAGTCTACAAGAAATTTATAATACCACTTTCTACTGGAAAATACGTTCATTTTCTTCTATGGACATGAGTCCTATATTTCTCGTCTCTCTCAGCAAGAAATACAGTACAAACAGGCAATAATCATATATATATATTACTGACAAAGTAGAGAGTTGGATGCGCGTAAATGTTTTGTAATTGACTTCAACCAATTTACCATATCTCTTTTCATTTGTCATTCTATGCTTTTTGCCGTTAGGTGTCGCAGGTTTAACTGATGATACGTTTCCAAGATAGTGCACGCTCGGTCGCTTGATATGCTGTGGGATTGTGGAGTTTTAAGATGTCTGTAACTCCATCAATCCATCGTTTTTTGGTCTGTCCCTTCTTCTTGATGTTTCCATTTTCAGGTTGTACGCTCTTGCAGCTGGTGTATTCGGGTTCATTCTCATCAAGTGATCTAACCATTTGAGTCTGATTTTCAACAAATCTAACAACAAGTGTTCCGATTGTTCTTCTAATTTTCTCATTTCTTATACGATATGACAATATTAAAACAGAAAGGACAAAATAAATATAATCACTTCTCCACTGTTGTTGTTTTTAGTCTTATCTTGTCTTATCTATATGTGTTGTGAAGTATCGGAGAGAGTTACAGTTTTCTGTCATGTTTCAGTGTGTCGTAAGTGTCAGGGAGAGTTACAGTTTTCTATCATGTTCCAATGTGTTGCATCTGTAGTTAGTTTCTGATATCGCAGAAAATCTATCATATTATCTATCCATTGGGTTCTTGATTTCTTCGGTTCTACGTGCGAGTTGCCTGTTGTTATAGGCACGAAATCTTCTTCATATTCTTCACCTTTCGCTCCTGGGAAGGAATAAGTCCGCAACCAAGGCTTTCCAAGTCCGCCTATCCAAGGCCATCTTTTCGAGATATCTCAACCTTCCCAGTTTTCTTCCGGTTTGAGAGAAGGTGAGTCGGCAGCCCGATTTCTTTTCGAATTTCTTCGGGTCGCTTCACGAGTCCCTCCTTGTTGGGTCCTTCTTCTTCCTTGGGTGGCGAGCTATGACATTTACTGACTGTGGTTTCTGTGGCCATCTAGTCTATTTTACGGGGTGGGGTAGCTGGCTCTACCCCAGCCTCCTTAGTTCCCTCTACGACATGCGTGGCAGGTAACAGTGGTTCTATTCTGTACACCTCTAATTTGGGCCCTGGTATCGATTCGTGCGATAGGCGAGAAGTAGTAGTAGATTATTCTTAGTTAACTATATAAATAAATTATGTTTCCCGTAGCCTTTTTATATCTTCGGGTATGAAATCACTTCACTTTACATTTCTATCTCTAGTGTGCAGGTGGTAGGAGGGCCAATTTCTGCGGAGAGGGACCGAGCCATGTGGGGTAAATCTCGGTACAATGAAATGAATCCTTCGGTTTTAGACGCTTAAAGAAAATAAAGTGTCACAACAGAGATGCATTGTCTACGTAGAATGCTGGGAGTAACAAGAAGAGACCGGCTTAGAAATGAAGACATCATAAAAAAGTGGGTACAACATCAGTACTGAACTTTAACAAGAAGCAACAGATTAAATGGTTCGGCCACATAGGCAGATTACCAATAGGCAGTGCGTCACAGAGCCAATGTTACCCTGATACAGTGGATACAAAGCAAAAGACCGGCAACGCAAAAGGTGGACCTAAGAGATAACAGAGCCGACGAAAGACACTATTTATGAAGCACACACAAAAGCCCGTGCTAGAAATTTCTTCTTACTCTGAAGCTGTGAGGCAAATCATGATTGGCTAAGATAAAGAAAGACAAGGCGTATAGAGAGACTCTGCCCAGGTGTCTCATTTTTCGTCCTGACACTGAAAGACAAAATAGGATAAGAGAATAGATAGATAGATAGGTAGAGAAAATGAGGATGTGCCCTAAACAATCGTTAGCTGAATGAAGAAAATCTCGCAAACGAGAATAACTTGCAAGAAATACTTTCATAGACATAGTTGAGGGTTACATGAAACTCTTTTCATCGTGGATATAATATCTTACAGTCAATCATACAAGATGAAGACTATTGATCCTACTACTACCACTTGAACTAGAACTAGCACTACTGCTACTATCACTTGAACCAACACTAGCACTACTACTACAGCTACTACTACCACTTGAACTAGAACTAGCACTACTGCTACTATCACTTGAACCAACACTAGCACTACTACTACAGCTACTACTACCACTTGAACTAGCACTAGCACTACTGCTACCGCTACTACTACTACTTGAACTAGCACTAGCACTACTACTACCACTTGAACTAGCACTACTACTACAGCTACTACTACTTCTTCAATCTTCACCCCTATCGAGGCACAGGTCTTCAACCAAGGTCCACTCCCGCCTATCCAAAGACATCCTTTCGACATCTCTCTACTCTCTCCCCACTTTCTTGCCATGAGTCCCTCCTTGCAGGATACTTCTTCTTCCCTAGGTGGCGAGCTATCATTTTCTTGGCTGTTGTTTCTGTAGCTATCTAATGTTTTCGGGTTGGGGTAGCTAACCCTGCCACCAACTTTCTTAATAGTCTCTTACGACATTCGTGGCAGGTAAAAGTGGTTCTATTCTTTAACCCCCTAATTTGGGCCCCGTAAACTCCTCAGGCGACTGCTACTATCACCAGTACAATTTACCACTACAAGCTAAAACAACGCTAACAATAATTTCTACTACGCTAATAATAATAGATGTCTGCGAAAATAATGAACATAAAATGGAACGAATTCAGGAGAAGTGATGAAATCAAAGAAATGTCTGGTCAACCACTAGTGACAACTGGTATAAGACAGAGAAGATGGAGATATGTTGGACACACTTTGAGAAGAAATGATCAACGAATATCAAAGCAGGCATTGAAGTAGGATGCAAAGGGTTCAAGAAAGAGAGGACGACCTAAGGAGACCCTGAATGAACTTGGTTGAGAGAGGCAAGAAATATTGGCCTCGGTTCCATGGAAGAGATTGAGTGAGTTGCCCAAAAAGAGCGGTATGGAGAAATTGCTTGCAGGCCCTATGTAACGTATAATGATACGAGAGGAATTATTATTACTATTATTACTCTTCTTCTTCTTCTTCAAACGCTCCATATCGACCACTTGTCAACCACTCTGTGTTATTTGTATGTGATCTGAGCCTAAGAGCAATTGTACATTGTGCCAGTTATGCGCATACAAGTAGGAAAGCAAAACCGATTTCTGCTCTGCTTTTTATTTACTAGGGTAGCATCCCTAGGGTCTACATCAGCTGCCTCTTACGACATGCATTGTAGGTTGCAGTGGTACTATTCTTTGCTTCCCTTGTGGGCCGGCACCACACGGGCGATTATTATTAATAATAATATTGCTACTGCTACAACTGTTAGTTGCATATTTGTATTATTACTACTACTACTACTATTATAATAATAATATTGCTACTGCTACAACTGTTAGTTGCATATTTGTAATATTACTACTGCTACAACTGTTAGTTGCATATTTGCAATATTATTAATATTACTACTGCTACAACTGTTAGTTGCATATTTGTAATATTGCTACTGCTACAACTGTTAGTTGCATATTTGTAATATTGCTACTGCTACAACTGTTAGTTGCATATTTGTAATATTGTTACTGCTACAACTGTTAGTTGCATATTTGTAATATTGTTGCTGCTACAACTGTTAGTTGCATATTTGTAATATTGTTGCTGCTTCAACTGTTAGTTGCATATTTGTATTATTACTATTACTACTACTACTATTATAATAATATTGCTACTGCTACAACTGGTAATACTATTTTTATTATTACTACTACTACTACTATAATAATAATACTAATAATAATAAAATTACTAATAACAATATTACTACTAGTACACCATCTACTAATATTACCACTACTACTACTACAACTACTACTACAACTACAACAACAACAACAACTACTACTACTACTACTACTACAACTACTACTACTACTACAACAACAAATACTACTACTACAACTACAACAACAACAACTACTACTACTACAACTGCTACAACAACAACAACAACTACTACTACTACTACTACAACTACTACTACCGCCACTACCGTCACTACCACCACTATCGCCACCACCGCCGCCTCCACCACCACCGCCACTACCACTACTACTACTACTATAATAATAATAATAACAATATTACTACTAGTACAACATCTACTAATATTAATATTACCACTACTGCTACAACTCATCCTCATCATCAAATAGCTTGTCCTGAGCAGAACTTTGCCACCCCAACAGTCCTCTGGAATTTCTCTCTCTCATAGGCCAGATGTTCTGCCTCGTTCAAACCATTAGTTATATCCTGAATCCATCTTATCTGTGGTCTTCCTCTTCTTCTCTTTGCCGGCACGCCTCCTACCATGATGGTCTTCTCTCTTTTGCCGGCGCTACCATGATGGTCTTTCTTCTTGCCGGCGCCTCTACCATGTGGTCTTTTTTTTGGCCCCTCCACAATGGTCTTCTTCTCTTTTGCTGGACCTCTACCATGATGGTCTTCTCTTCTTCTTTTGCTGCACGCTCTACCTTTGGTCTTCCAGTCTGTGTCTTTATGTCAATACAATTTCTTTTTATTTGTGCATCAATTTTCTTATTTGAGTTCTTTCTGGATAGTTCCTGCAAAATAGAGCCTAGAAATATAAACTGACTTCATACCATATGGTCTAAAAGGCTACAGTAATTTAGAAAAAAATGATCTAGTATAGTGGTATAAGATCTATTCTGAGGTCAAAGGTGCATAGGGATAACGTCGCACCAGGATTAGTGAGCTGGCACTAATCAAGATCCTACCCCACCTCCCTGGAAACAGACATTGGTTCCTGTCTGGCTAAGCGGGTAGGGGTCGATGGAGAGCTGCTCTGGTACGGGTAGTGACGCAGACGTAGCCACGTTAGATGAGATCAACACGACGAGCGGAATTCCAGAGTGACTATTAATGCACGTCTCTCCCAGCCGATGGGAAAAAGCCGAATGGATAAACATCAAGGGATGAGGGGTGCATCAAGAGAAGAGACGGGGGTCCACGTTGGGTGAAACTCGGAGCCCTGAGGTGGGGGTCCGAATTGAGTGGAATGTCCATAGTAAATGTGAGCACGGTGAGAACCAATAGGCACGGTGAGCAGGCTCCAAAGCAGAGGGAACACGCATGCGGACGATGCACGGGTAGGCCCACCGGTGGAACAGACGTGCACGGCGCTGATGGTGAAGCGACGAAGGGCGTGGCGGCGTAAGGGCTAGCGGACCACCCAAATGTGCAGAAAAACTGGAAAGCCCAACAGAGGCTTGAACCCAGCGCGCATTTCCGCTCGCAGGGAATCACTTTTGCCTTGTAGTTAGATTAGGGACAATCAAAGGCTAGCGGAGCAAACCGTACATAATATAGGACGGTAGGCAACCAAGTAGTCAAATAAAGACCGATAACCTGGGCAGATGACGCTCAACAACCCGGGAGGGTAGGTCGTCTAAGGGTCGCTACCCTACAAGAAAATAGCAACCTGCTGCCTTGCAGGTCGGCTGGGACAGCCAAAGGCTGACGGAGAGCGAACCCAGAAAACGCTGGTTGAAATCGGACACATCACCGAAGGATAAGCACTAGAGCTCCAAATGGTACTGAAGATTGTGACGTGAAAAACGTTCTTGGCAAAGGCTGTTTATATATCACAATAAGAATGATCAAAATGGTCAAAAAAATGATCGAGAGAGAGAGAGAGAGCGAGAGAGAAAGCGGAGAGAGGCGAGAGAGAGAGAGAAGCGAGAGAGAGAGAGGCGAGGAGAGAGAGCGAGAGAGAGGGGGGCGAGAGAGATAGAGAAATCTATGCTGATTGTACTAAAGAGATAACATCACTTTAAATAAACAACCGAGCTAATCGTAAATCTAATACGACTCACGACGTTCAGTACGCAAGTCATTGACATCCGGATCTTGTAAGTGGCAACCGTTTGGTCACACTCAAAGATCAGAGATGCTTCCGAATACAATTAAAATATGAAATCTTGCACGACTGACATCGCCTGATACGGGTTAAGAATGTCGACATAAGAAACTAAACTGATATAATTTTGGTACAAGAAGTTAATTTCTTACAACGTCATGCAGTGTAAAAACTGAAAACCTTCTGTTGTACCATGTCCGGTAGAGCGTATATTTCAATGGCGGACCATGCAGGCGGATGTTTCATATTTTTTAAGTTGGTTGGAAATAATTATATATTGTTCGAGTACCTGACCTATACAACGTAGAAGCACACATATATATATATATATATATATATATATATAATAATTCCTCTCGTACCGTAATACGTTACATAGGGCCTGCAAGCAATTTCTCCATACAACTCTATCCTGGACAACTCGCTCAATCTCCTCCATTAAACTGAGACCAATATTTCTTGCCTCTCTCAGCAAAGTTCGTTTCAGGGTCTACTTAGGTCGTCCTCTCTTTCTTGAAATCTTTGCATCGCACTTCAATGCCTGCTTTGATATTCGTTGATCATTTCTCCTCAAGGTGGTGTCCAACATATCTCCATCTTCTCTTTCTTATAACAGTTGTCACAAGTGGTTGACCAGACATATCTCTGATTTCATCACTTCTCCTGAATTCGTTCCATTTTATGTTCATTATTTTTGCAGACATCTATTTTCAAATGCATTCAACTTGCTTTCTAAATCTTTAGTCATTTTCCAACTCTCGCTGGCATTTGTTAGGATAGATACAACATTTGAATTGAAAGTTCGTAATTTAGTTTTAATACTTTATGACTTGCAGTTTCATATTTTATTTAGACTTTTGAAACATAATGGTTCTGAAAAACCTGTTTAGAAATAGAGAGAGAGAGAGAGAGAGAGAGAGAGAGAGAGAGGGGCATAAAAACACGGTCAGTCTAGTAGACCTGAATATGGAAGAATATTGACTTATAAACAAAATCATGTAATGGAAACTAAAATATTTTGGTCATATTAAATGTCAGTATGGTTTAAAGAAATAAAAAAAAATGAAATGATTTTTAGAAAACGATGCAGGGATGAATAAGACGACGTTGGCAACAGGACATTTAAGAAACATTGAGCATGATATTGGAAGATCCCATTTCAATACCATTAGGCATATTGAAGAATACGATGTTAGGCCCATATTTTTCTTTGACCTTCGTCACGCCGGCAACCTTTACTGTCCTGTGTTTCTCTGGTACCCAAATGAAACTGGGTCGACATGAGAGCCGTTACGGTGAAAAGAGTTTCTTATATAAATCCCATGCCAAAATGAGTAGTAAAGCTATCATATTTTATTCCTTTTTAACGTTAGTATAGTTGCGGCCTACTCGTATCTAGCAATACATGAACGGTAATGGTATATAGTGAACAAGCAGTGACAAATCTAAAACTAGAGACCGCAACTGTTTGAGCTTTGATACCATCATACAAACTACTTGTTCTCAAGTGCAGCATTAATTCGAACTGCTAATCATCATCATCAGGTAGCTTGTCCCTTCCGGAGCTTGATTCCCATGACATCAGTCCTGAAAAACTCTCTATTCTGTGCAAGTTGATCTGTATCAGTATCACTCATTCTCAGATCGTCAGTGACATCTTGCACCTATCGTCTTCTAGGTCTTCCTCTCATTCCTTTTCCAGGTACTATTCCATATCAAATTATCTTCTCTAGGTACTCTTGCTGTTTGATGTGTCTACAATATTTAAATTTCCTTGATGTTATGCTCTTTAATAGCCAACTCACTTAAATATCAAGCTGTTGCAGAACAGAAGCAATTTGTTCTTTTCTCTATCCATGATATTCTTCTAAGTATTCTTCTGTAGCACTTGCATTCAAACTGCTACAACTATGATTTTCTTCTGCTTTATATTTATGTCTCAAGTTTTTAAATTATGATTACTTTCGTGCCTTGACGTTGTGTATTGTGTGGCTCAAAATCAAAGAAAACTGGCCGATGTTACAAATATGAATGAGAAAATTGAAGTATTTTGGACATATAAAAAGATACGAAAGATTGGAGAAGACGTTAATGGAAGGTGGCATCCTGCCAAGGAGAAGACGTGGAAGGACTACATAGAAGATGGACTCAGAATGTATCTGATAATTTAAGTATCGCATCAAAGAGAAGAAGAGAAAGACCACGTAGAAAATGGACTAGGGATGTAACGTGATTTAAGCAGGGCAGACTCCAGCGGCCGAACATCTGACCTACGAGAGAGAGAAATTCTGAAGGACTGTTAGAATGGCAAAATTCTGTGCAGGACAAATTATTTGATGATGATTGTGTTGCCCTAACAATATATAAACCACGTTTCCCTGGTTTGTACGAGTAATAAAATGATTTCCCCACTTCCGATGTAGTAGATTCCGATTTGTTGGTTTTCTTCATAATATTAACATGTGTTTCTATTCTTTCAAAATGGTCATTCCACGATGGGTTGTCTCTAGGAAGCTGCATATCAGTTGCAGTTCCGCGAGAGTTCTACATAGTTTGCTCTGTAAGCTTCGTTCATGAGACCATATTTCGTTTCGTTGCTGCATGTATGATGGACATGACTGCAGGATGTGCTCTGGAGTCTGTGTTTCTGTTTGGCATGTATACTGTGCAGTCTGAGCAGACTTAATTCTGTGCACATCAGCACATATAAATCTTTAATTTCCCTTACATCAGCACATATAAATCTTTAATTTCTGTCACACGCAGCTCATGAATATTGTTTACGTCACTACATTCTTTAAAACAGTTCATATCTGCGTATGTTTCAATATGTTACACAACTTTACAAACAACATTTCAATATGTTACACAACTTTACAAACAACATTTCAATATGTTACACAACTTTACAATCATTTCAATATGTTACACAACTTTACAAACATTTCAATATCATACACAACTTTACAAACAACATTTCAATATGTTACACAACTTTACAAACAACATTTCAATATGTTACACAACTTTACAAACAACATTTCAATATGTTACACAACTTTACAAACAACATTTCAATATGTTACACAACTTTACAATCATTTCAATATGTTACACAACTTTACAAACATTTCAATATGTTACACAACTTTACAAACAACATTTCAATATGTTACACAACTTTACAAACAACATTTCAATATCATACACAACTTTACAAACAACATTTCAATATGTTACACAACTTTACAAACAACATTTCAATATGTTACACAACTTTACAAACAACATTTAAATATATTTACACAACTTTATAAACAACATTTCAATATATTACACAACTTTACAAACATTTCAATATGATACACAACTTTATAAACAACATTTCAATATATTACACAACTTTACAAACATTTCAATATGATACACAACTTTACAAACAACATTTCAATATGTTACACAACTTTACAAACAACATTTAAATATGTTACACAACTTTACAAACAACATTTCAATATGTTACACAACTTTCAAACATTTCAATATGTTACACAACTTTATAAACAACATTTCAATATATTACACAACTTTACAAACATTTCAATATGATACAAACTTTACAAACAACATTTCAATATGTTACACAACTTTACAAACATTTCAATATCATACACAACTTTACAAACAACATTTCAATATGTTACACAACTTTGCAAACATTTCAATATGATACACAACTTTACAAACAACATTTCAATATGTTACACAACTTTACAAACAACATTTCAATATGTTACACAACTTTACAAACATTTCAATATTACATAACATCAATTTACAAACAACATTTCAATATGTTACACAACTTTACAAACAACATTTCAATATGTTACACAACTTTACAAACAACATTTCAATATATACACAACTTTACAAACAACATTTCATATGTTACACAACTTACAACAACATTTCAATATGTTTACACAACTTTACAAACAACATTTCAATAGTTACACAACTTTACAACAACATTTCAATATATTACACAACTTTATTAACAACATTTCAATATGTTACACAACTTTACAAACAACATTTCAATATATTACACAACTTTACAAACAACATTTCAATATGTTACACAACTTTACAAACAACATTTCAATATGTTACACAACTTTACAAACAACATTTCAATATGTTACACAACTTTACAAACAACATTTCAATATGTTACACAACTTTACAAACATTTCAATATGTTACACAACTTTACAAACAACATTTCAATATATTACACAACTTTACAACAACATTTCAATATCATACACACTTACAAACAACATTTCAATATTTACACTTAAAACAACATTTCAATATATTACACAACTTTATAATCAACAATTCAATATACTACACACTTTATTAACAACATTTCAATATGAAACACAACTTTACAGATGAGCCCTCATAAGTCATGCCAGTAAAATCCTATTAAGAATCATCATGAAGAGGATGGAATAAAAATTAAAAGACGAAATACACGAAAATCAAGCAGGTTTCAGAAGATGTAGGGCACTAGAAGATATTTGTAGCATAGACTCATTATCAGAGAAATCAGAGAATACAACATATACTCATGGATGTTTCATAACTTACAACAACTTTCAGACCACAACACCATCAGAAAATGTGGAACATCATGAAACATCATTTTCCCAAACATCACACACTTTACAAAAACATTTTAATATATTACACAACTTTACAAACACAATTTCAATATGACTCTAGACTAAAGATTGTTCATTGTTACCAGTTACACACTCTGCGACCTATTTATTTACTAGGTAGCTTCTCTAGGCCCTACTCGTCCCTCTTACGACATGCCTTGAAGATCGCAGTGTTACTATTCTTTGATCTCCTTGCGTCCGCAACACACAGCAACAAGTATTCAGCTTGTACATCAATCAAAATCGAACTAGTACGGTCAGTCGCTGGACGCTGTGTTAGAAGAAACTGCGAAAGATCGGATCCCAATGTACATGTCGATAGTGCAAGACGATATTCAAACGAAACTGCATTCTTCAACAATTTTAACAATCAACCGTAACAACTAGAACTTCTCAAAGACGACTTTACTAAAACAAAGTGGACAGACTAGTTAACTATAATTTCATTTGACGGAAAACAGATAAAAACTTCCTGACAGCTCAATGATCACAAACATCTGCTACAGATACAGGAAGCAACTTACATAACCGGATGCTTTCAAAGATGTACAGGCAGTGTTGTTTCACTCAAAAAGCACAAAAGGTTGCAACAAGTGGACACAGTACTAGTTTCGAATAATTGAGAAAGTTATGGGAAGAAGTATTTTCTATGGACATAACAGTCCCTGTGTCAGTGAGATCTACAGCGATATTAAAGTGGACAAACCAAATGAGATGTTTTGTGATAATAATTGACAATTTGAATGAAATTTGATGAATATGTAGAGGATTGATGTGAAAGGGCAATTCGACTAAAGTTTCATAATATGAAGATTGGATAGTGAAGAGCAAGTCGACTAGGTTTGATGAATATTGAAAGATTGGATGGAGAAGGCAATTTGACTGACGTTTGATGAATATGTAGAAGATTGTAGAGAAGACAATCGACTAAATTTAATGCATATGTAGAAGATTGAAAGAACAGACAAGTCGACTAAGTTTTATGAATATGTAAAGATTGGACAAGTGAAGGCAAGTTCCACACAGTATTGTTCTCCATAAACCACTGTGACATTTAATGTGACTAAACTAATCAGTTTCGAGACGTGATATTACTTATGAACTAATGTTCCCAATGTTCAGTTCTAAGTATGATTCTTTATCAGTCTTTGGTGTTTAGCCTCCTCTACCTTGTACAGTATATTCTAAGAATGTTTCTATAACACTTTATTTTCTGAGATTCCGTTTAGTTCAGTAATGCTTATGTTACGGTTTATGGTGCATATCAACTTGTTGAAACATGAAAGAAGCATGTTCTTAGACGTTTCACTTTTCTTTTCTTTGTTGCTATCTGATGCCACAAATAACAATGAGAACAATTAGGTATTTTGGACATAAAAAACGACACGATAGACGGGAGAAGACCATTATGGAAGAAGCATCCCGGCAAAGAAGAAAAGAGGAAAACTGCAGAGAAGGTGTGACTGATGATTTCAGCATGACGGCAGCATAGGCGAGACATCGAATCTTTGCGAGGAAGATAAAAGTTCCGAAGGACTGTTAGGGTGGCAAAGTTCTGCTCAGAAAAATCTTTTGAACAACTTGACTTAACTTATTCCTCTCCGCACCTCGTGGAGCATAGGACATCAACAGTTGTTTGTCATTTTTCCTGGTCTCTGACTGTTTTCTTGATAGTCTCCCACGATAGTCGAGCATCCTCAAGAAACTTTCGTCTCCAGGTCTGTTTAGGACGTCCTCTTTTCTGTTTTCCTTGAGGGTTCCACTCAAGTGCTTGTCTAGCAACACTCGACTGTGTCTTCCGAAGAGTATGCCCGAACCATAGCCATTTTCTCATCATAACCTGAGTCATCATGGGTTCCTGTCCTGTTCTTATTCACAGGTACGTGTTTGCAACTGTCATACCATCTCAGTCTGAGAATCCGCCAAAGATATTCGTTGATAAATGTCTGAATCTTATTTGTATTGAACTTGGGTGACTCGCCACTTCTCCGAGCCATAAACTTTTAAACGAAGTAAATAACACCCTATTATTTAGAATGCTCGATCATACAAGCCATTGACAATTGACATGTTAATAAAACAAAGGTGAAATGAATTATTTTCATACCGTGTGATATAGTGGGAATATTATGTTTATTTCTTTGACCAACGGTACACGATGAGTGATGTGGTAAGCATTGCCCGGGATGTTTTTACTTCTCTATGCTTTTCTGACCATGGAGAAGATGGATTCAGGATGCAACTGATAGTTTGAGCATGACGGCTGGAGAGGCAGGACCTCGGGCATATGAGAGAGAGAAATTCTGCCGGAGAACTGTTGGGGTGGCAAAGTTCTGCTCAGGACAAGCTATTTAATGATTATGCTTCTCTGGTATTCAATTAAAGCAACGTCAACCAGAGAGTCGTTCTAATTTCATGCAGCATTTACGTAGAGTATGAAGTGCCTATCACTTCGCACTTCTATACCATAGTGTGCAGGAGGTAGAAGGGTCAATTCCTTTCCTCACGTGTGGAGTGTCGAGAGTGGGATTGAATCCACAATCCTATTGAGTCAGAATCGACAGGCAAACGCTTACGCATTACGCTAATCCGTCCACAGAGAGTCGTTAAGATCTGAAAATTCGCATCCAATTATAAAAATTTGATTGTTGCGATCAAGTGTCTACGGAGCTAGTATACTAACTACCATACTTTCGCAGTACGCTTAATTATTTTAGTTTATTGGTTGATCCGATCATCATCATTGCACTTCGGTGAGTAACATGTGTGCTGCGTTCTCTTTCTTATGCAGGAAGATCTCAGCGACAGTGCAGAAACCGTACATCGGCGAGGTTCCCGATATAATTTAGAAAATGGTGAAAATATTTGTGTAGGTATTTTTATTTAATTTTTTTCTAATGAATTTTGCCTGGGCAGTGGCTTTCTAATGAATTTTGCCTGGGCAGTGGCTTTCACAGGAATTCAATTGTTGAACTTCAAGGTTTTTTAACGTGCTCAACCTGAACAAGGACCTATGTTTTATCGTCCGTCTCCGATATGACTAGAAACTCGATCTGACCTACACTGATATCAGGATCTCTGGAAAATAATATAAAATAAATACGTGGATGATTTAAAAATTTTTTTTTTTCCGATCCAGAAGCACTTTGGCTTTTCAGCTCTTCGGCTCGGTGCCATGGACATCGTAACCCTTCGGTTCGGTGCCACGAACACCGTAAATCTGGGAATCTGTGGCTTTTCTGCCATCCCGCGGAATTGAACCCGCACACACAGAGGATAGTCACCCGTAGTCCAACGCGCTACGAACACACTGGGCAGACGGGCATACCTGGATGATAAATTAAACAAACATTTCAAAAAATGATTCACTTCTTTATTCTCAGTAGGTCCTAAACCGTGGCACATATGGAGCCCATTTCTACAGCGACCACTTCACAAAGGAAGGTGGTCAGGTCAGATTCTCTAACGATCAAACAGTGGAGTTGGAGAAAAGTTTGAGAGGACATAAATACTGAGTCCTCCAGAGAGAAAAAAGTTGGCAAAGTCCTTGCAGCTTACGGAGAGACAGGTCAGTCATTTTTTAAATTACAATTTGATTGGTAGAGAGAGAGAGAGAGGGAGAGGAGGAGAGAGGAGGAGAGAGAGGGTGATAGAAAGATAGAAATATGTGTCACTGTTAGCTACTCGTAAATTAGATTGCTATCGAGAGAGATAGGTTGGTTGCTGACTAAATTAGACTGCTATCCGCCTGAGTGGTTACCGGGGCCCAAATTTGGGGTGTAAAAATAGAACCACTGTTACCTGCCATGCATGTCGTAAGAGGCGACTAAGGAGGTTTGGCTGAAATCGGATGCATGTGTCCTAAGCGTGTAGAAGTCTATGCCTTTAGGGCCTACCAAACCAATGTGCAACGTATACACGTTCTTGCAAAGATCAAACATATCACAAAGAGGGATTAAAATTGGTCGCGCAAAGAAGAAGAAGAAGGGAGACTGCTATCGAGAGAGATAGGTTGGTTGCTGACTAAATTAGACTGCTATCGAGAGAGATAGGTTGGTTGCTGACTAAATTAGACCGAGGAAAAAATAGATTAGTGACTGCTAGCTAGATTAAATTAGATGTGGTTAACTGTTGCTAGTAGCATTAGAAAGAGAGGAGAAGAGAGAGAAGGGTTTGTCGTGACTGTCTCAATTAGACTGAGAGGTAGAGATAGGGAGAGATATGATTTGTCACTGTTAGTTAACTTTGATTGTGTGTGTTCTATGAGAGAGAAAGAAAGAGAGATAGAGAGATAGAGATAGAGGATAGTCATTGTTAGCTTGATTAGAGGGAGAAAAATAGACAGGTTAGTTGCTGCTAGTGAAATTAAAGGGAGAAAAGTAGACAGGTTAGTTGCTGCTAGTGAAATTAAAGGGAGAAAAGTAGACAGGTTAGTTGCTGCTAGTGAAATTAAAGGGAGAAAAATAGACAGGTCAGTTGCTGCTAGTGAAATTAAAGGGAGAAAAATAGACAGGTCAGTTGCTGCTAGTGAAATTAAAGGGAGAAAAGTAGACAGGTTAGTTGCTGCTAGTGAAATTAAAGGGAGAAAAATAGACAGGTTAGTTGCTGCTAGTGAAATTAAAGGGAGAAAAATAGACAGGTTAGTTGCTGTTAGTGAAATTAAAGGGAGAAAAATAGACAGGTCAGTTGCTGCTAGTGAAATTAAAGGGAGAAAAATAGACAGGTTAGTTGCTGCTAGTGAAATTAAAGGGAGAAAATAGACAGATTAGTTGTGCTACTGAAATTAAAGGGAGAAAGAAATGAGATTAGAGTTTGCTAGAAAAATTAGATTTGGGAGACGCATTAGAGTTTGTTAGAAAAGTTAGAAGCAGGGAGTCATGGAAAGGTTGGAATTATTAGCTCATTTAGATTTGGGGGCAGGGATACATGTTGTTGATTACTAGCTAAACTAGATATGGGGGCAGGGAGACATGTTGTTGATTGCTAGCTAAACTAGATATGGGGGCAGGGATACATGTTGTTGATTACTAGCTAAACTAGATATGGGGGCAGGGATACATGTTGTTGATTACTAGCTAAACTAGATATGGGGGCAGGGAGACATGTTGTTGATTGCTAGCTAAACTAGATATGGGGGAAGGGAGATATGTTGTTGATTGCTAGCTAAATTAGATATGGGGGCAGGGAGATATGTTGTTGATTGCTAGCTAAATTAGATATGGGGGACAGGTAGATATGTTGTTGATTGCTAGCTAAATTAGATATGGGGGCAGGGAGATATGTTGTTGATTGCTAGCTAAATTAGATATGGGGGCAGGAGATATTTGTTGATTGCTAGCTAAATTAGATATGGGGGCAGGTAGATATATTGTTGATTGCTAGCTAAACTAGATATGGGGGCAGGGAGATATGTTGTTGATTGCTAGCTAAACTAGATATGGGGAAGGAGACATGTTATTGATTGTTAGCTAAATTAGATATGGGGGCAGGTAGATATGTTATTGATTGTTAGCTAAATTAGATATGGGGGCAGGGAGATATGTTGTTGATTGATAGCTAAACTAGATATGGGGCAGAAAGACAGGTTATTGAATGCTAGCTAAATTAGAGATGGGAGCAGAAAGGCAGGTTATTGAATGCTAGCTAAATTAAATATGATGGCATAGAGACATGCTGATTGCTAGCTAAATTAGATTGGAGGAGTAAGAGAGGCTACCATTTGTTTTTAGCTAGAACAGAGTAGGAAAGAGACATTAAATTGTATTATCTAAATTAGATCTATAATAATATTATAATAATATAATAATAATTCGTTTTATCATATCATTTCAAATATTATTTTAGATTCCAGGGTGATATCTGCATTACTTGCCATAGGTGTCTTCATTATATTTGTTTTTTCATAGCTTATCCAACTTTTGATGCTATAGATGACAAGTTGTCTGTTTTTCTTTGCATATCTTGGTTGTTTCTACTTAACAAGGCAATATCATCTGAAAAATCCAAATCTGCTAGTTGACTATTTTCTATCCAATCGATGCCAGTTTTGCCCCTGCAACATTTTCGCATCACCCAGTCAATGGTCACTCCAAACAATAGCGGAGATGGAATACAGCTTTGGATTAGATTTATGGGGAATTTTATATATTGTCTGCTAAATTAGATATAGGAGAGAGTTTTGCGTTTTCTTGCTAAACAGAAAGTACCTTAGTCTAAAGTTATTTGTTGTTAGTAGCATTAGAATGATAGATAGATAGATAGAGAGAGAGAGAGAGAGAGAGAAGTTTGTCGTTACTGTCTCAATTAGATTGAAAGGTAGAGATAGGGAGAGACATGATTAGTCGCTGTTAGTTAACTTTGATTGTGTGTGTTCTTGCATGAGAGAGAAATAGAAAGAGAGAGAGAGGATAGTCATTGCTAGCTTGATTAGAGGGAGAAAGACAGACAGGTTAGTTGCTGCTAGTGAAATTAGAGGGAAAAAGAGAAATGGATATTAGAATTTGTTAGAAAAGTTAGTTTAAAAGTTATAGAAAATATTAGTTTAGCGTTTTCTTGCTAAATTAGTTTAGCGCTTAATGTTTATTGTCTATTCCCAGGAGGAAGATGTAGTTGGCTGTCCACTCTTGCCGTTAAGCGTAGGGATGGGAGCTTGAATGTGCGTTCTAGGGCCAGATGAGTCGCCCTTGTTGTGTTGTATCCGTGTTTATGTAGTGTGGTCTTGATATTGTCTATCCAACTTTTTCTTGGTCTTCCTTAGCTCTAGTACCCGATCTCTTTTTATTGTATGATGTTATTGGTAGTTGGTTGTATTTCGTTCTCATTAAATGTCTAAACCACTGCATTTGTTATCTTTCGATGTACTCGGTGCGTGAAGTTATGCCTACTCTGCTTCTGATGTTCTCATTTCGTAGTCTGTCTTTCCTGGTGACCCCCACCACCTTCCTCAAGCATTTCATTTCACATGGTGAGTTTCTGTGTGTGTTTAAGAGACCAAGTTTGGCACTGGTAACAAAGTTTTAGTAAGAAAATACTTTTTATCATCTGTCTTTTCACTTCCATCTTCATCTTTGGGCGTTGTAGTAATGGTGCCAGCTGGTAGGTCACTGCATTTGCTTTTGACACCTTGTCTCTTTCTCTATCGAGTTTTCCGTCTTCTGTAGGTTTAGCGTTTTTTATAAATTAGTTTAGCGTTTTTAAATAAATTAGTTTAGTTAGCGTTTTTTAAATAAATTAGTTTAGTTAGCGTTTTTTGGATAAATTAGTTAGCGTTTTTAATAAATTAGTTTAGCGTTTTTTTGATAAATTAGTTTAGCGTTTTTTTAATAAATTAGTTAAGCGTTTTTTTTATAAATTAGTTTAACGTTTTCTTGCTAAATTTGATTTAAGGGTAAAGAAGAAGCTCTCTATGTTAACTAAATTAGATTTGTAGAACAATAAAAGAAGATAGCTCTCAAATGTTAACTAAATTAGATTTGTAGAACAATAAAAGAAGATAGCTCTCATATGTTAACTAAATTAGATTTGTAGAACAACAAAAGAAGATAGCTCTCATATGTTAACTAAATTAGATTTGTAGAACAATAAAAGAAGATAGCTCTCATATGTTAACTAAATTAGATTTGTAGAACAATAAAAGAAGATAGCTCTCAAATGTTAACTAAATTAGATTTGTAGAACAATAAAAGAAGAAGATAGCTCTCATATGTTACTAAATTAGATTTGTAGAACAATAAAAGAAGAAGATAGCTCTCATATGTTAACTAAATTAGATTTGTAGAACAATAAAAGAAGATAGCTCTCATATGTTAACTAAATTAGATTTGTAGAACAATAAAAGAAGATAGCTCTCATATGTTAACTAAATTAGATTTGTAGAACAATAAAAGAAGATAGCTCTCATATGTTAACTAAATTAGATTTGTAGAACAATAAAAGAAGATAGCTCTCATATGTTAACTAAATTAGATTTGTAGAACAATAAAAGAAGATAGCTCTCAAATGTTAACTAAATTAGATTTGTAGAACAATAAAAGAAGAAGATAGCTCTCATATGTTAACTAAATTAGATTTGTAGAACAATAAAAGAAGATAGCTCTCAAATGTTAACTAAATTAGATTTGTAGAACAATAAAAGAAGATAGCTCTCATATGTTAACTAAATTAGATTTGTAGAACAATAAAAGAAGATAGCTCTCATATGTTAACTAAATTAGATTTGTAGAACAATAAAAGAAGATAGCTCTCACATGTTAACTAAATTAGATTTGTAGAACAATAAAAGAAGATAGCTCTCATATGTTAACTAAATTAGATTTGTAGAACAATAAAAGAAGAAGATAGCTCTCATATGTTAACTAAATTAGATTTGTAGAACAATAAAAGAAGATAGCTCTCATATGTTAACTAAATTAGATTTGTAGAACAATAAAAGAAGATAGCTCTCATATGTTAACTAAATTAGATTTGTAGAACAACAAAAGAAGATAGCTCTCATATGTTAACTAAATTAGATTTGTAGAACAATAAAAGAAGATAGCTCTCATATGTTAACTAAATTAGATTTGTAGAACAATAAAAGAAGATAGCTCTCATATGTTAACTAAATTAGATTTGTAGAACAATAAAAGAAGATAGCTCTCATAGTTAACTAAATTAGATTTGTAGAACAATAAAAGAAGATAGCTCTATATGTTAACTAAATTAGATTTGTAGAACAACAAAAAAGAAGATAGTCTCATATTTAACTAAATTAGATTTGTAGAACAATAAAAGAAGATAGCTCAAAGTTAACTAAATTAGATTGTAGAACAATAAAAGAAGAAATATCTTCATATGTTAACTAAATTAGATTTGTAGAACAATAAAAGAAGATAGCTCTCAAATGTTAACTAAATTAGATTTGTAGAACAATAAAAGAAGATAGCTCTCAAATGTTAACTAAATTAGATTTGTAGAACAATAAAAGAAGAAGATAGCTCTCATATGTTAACTAAATTAGATTTGTAGAACAAAATAAAGAAGAATAGCTCTCATATGTTAACTAAATTAGATTTGTAGACAATAAAAGAAGATATAATATAACAAAGATAATCAAGATACAATTTTATCGACGAAAGACATTTAGAGTTGGCATTACAAGATAGGAAAATACAGAGCACAAACATATTTGTGTAGGTTTGTGTATGAGAGAAAGAGGGGGAGAAAGAGAGAGAGAGAAGAGAGAGAGAGAGAAAGAACGGAGAGATAGAGGTAGAGTGAAAGATAGCTATATAAAGAGAGAGAGAACAATACAAATGAAGAGTAATTAAGTGTGATGGAATATATACATTGTAAAGATGCTAAACATTTTTTGTTACTTTATAAATCAAAGTATATTGAAATCAAAATATATTATAAGTATATAAGTGTATCGTTCGTTCCTATACTCCGGTAGTTATAGTAGGATGCGGTCCGAAGGACAGAATGCATTGTTGAGCTGTAGTATCTGTGCCTTTCGGTTCGATACATTCGACTTCAGCCTTATTTTTTGGTACCGGGCTAGTTTTTCCATCTTAGATCTCCACAAGATTAGCCAGACCTCTTGGTAGGTTCTGTTTCAGGGGCAGCAACAAGAAGACTGAGTGGAGTCTTCGTCAGCATTGTTCTTACGCTGACGCTGAGGCTAAGATTAACGGGTTGAGAATTGTTGTTGTTGTTTGCGTTTGTTCTTTGCGGCCAATTTTATCATTCTAATTGTGATATATAATTGCACCTTTGACAAGAACGTTTTTTTACGTTGTGCAATTATGCAACCATGGTGACTAGGCCCTCACACTCGATTTCAGCCAGCTGATTATTTACTAGGGTAACTTGCCCTTGAACGATCCATTGTGCCGTATATTTTAGCTTGGATCTACTACGCCTTTACGATCATCTTTTTGCCGTATATTTGGGCTTTGGGTTGAGAATTGATTTAATTGCATTCCACTTCCCCATATAGCTTGTTTCATCTCCGCAGAAACGACACTCAACTTGTCAAAAGTATTACATAAAGCACAAACTCAGTAACTCCAGCAACAGTTGTTGGGATCTCCGAAAAAATGCACTTGTGAATCGAAAGACGAAGTCTAGATTTGAACCAGTGATCCTCAGAAAGCAAGGCAATCGGATACCTGACAAAGTATACCTTAATGTCATAGGGGGAAACTCGGGTCAAGGAAGTCAATACTTAGTCATTAAATCTTCCTTTTTGTTAAAGTGTTAATAATGTTATAATGTTATAGTTATAACCAGTGGCGGCTCGTTATCAAGGGCCAGTGGGGCCGGGCCCTACCAAAAATAATGTATAATGTGTATTTATTAATTTATACATCAAAATATAGCAACCCAAAACCATGATTTATCCGGGAAAAATGTCTGGCCCCACCAACAAAAATGATCACGAGCCGCCACTGGTTATAACAATTAAAAGTTAACATCATCGCTTGAATCAATTGTACATCAATTAATACATGTACTATTTAAACAATTTGTAATGCTATTTGTAATTTACTTAATACTATTTAAACAACTTGCGTGGCTAGAGTTTAACACAAAATATTACATTTCTTTCAGGTGAAAACTTGGTTTCAGAATCGACGTGCAAAGTGGCGTCGTTTGAAACAGGTAACTAATGATGTTTTTCACGATTAAATCTGGTTATTGTTTTTAATTGATTTTATTGACTAATTGATTGATTGAAACGGACTATCAACATTGCACTTCGATGAACAAACATGCGTGCTAGGATAGCTTTCCTAGACATGAAGATCTCAGCGACAGTACGCGAACTTCATAGAACCGGCGAAGATCAGCGATATAATTTTCAAGATGGTGAACAATTTGTGTAGGAATTTAATTTTAATTTTTAAAATGAATTTATTCGTTTACTTGGGGTAGAGGTTATGTGTTTGTCTCTCGTGCCAAAGGTTCCAGGTTCGCTACCTCGTGGAGGTATCTGGATATTTTCCAGAAATCCTTATCAGATGTAGGTGAGATCGAGTTCCTAGACATGTAGGAATCGGACGATAAAACTTAAGTCCCATGTTCAATTTAAGCACGTAAAAGAACTTGGCACTTCAAAAATCGAGAATAGCATGCTGGAAAACCATTACAAAATGCATTATAAAAAATAAAAATATCTTCACCATATTCAAAATTACACCGGAGACCCTAGTCTATGCTACGGAGTTCGTGCACTGCAGCTGAGATCTTCCTGTACAAGAAAGAAATCGGAGCAAACATGGTTAATCACCGAAGTGCAATGATGATGGTCATATCGAAATAATCAATCAATGACAGATGCTACCTTCAAGGTGAAGGGTTTCACACTGACTTAAATCTGGTATTATCTTGACATGGGGAACTATGAATACAAATAAGTATGGCTAATGGTATAAGGATATACCATGTCTCAGTAGCAGTTAAGATTTTTTATGGTATATAATAGCAGTTAAATGAATAAAAAGTGGGACGAATTAGCACAATGCGTAGAGCGTTTGCTTTTCGAATAGTTTGGGTTTATTTTTCCGTTCGAGAAACACTATAAGTGAGAAAAGTTATGTTATGTTAAGCTATGTTATATGATATACATTGAGCATTCGATGCGTGCTCCGTCCTCCTCTGCAGCAGCTATCGCTACCACTCTAATGTCTAGGACAGTAGATTCACGTGAATCTCTAGAGGTTGAAAAACGATATAGATGACTTCTATTATGCCCACAACCTGCCATTCTGTATCTTCCGAAGCATCAACTGAGAGGAGAAACAACAACAGCTCCAGTAACTGTAGTCACAGAGAGTCAATGGAGGGCAGCAGTAACGGCCTTAACCTCCATCTTCATACTATAAGAAGTTATCCTGTATGCTCCTCTTCGCTCTGCAACAACCCTGCGATGCGTGCTAACCAAGATAGAATCTTAACCTACTGCTAACAGGACTTTCCTTGACACTCATCGTTAATATTTATCACCCTTACATTTATTGTTTGTTTTGTTTTGTTTTGTTATGTAGTTGATTAAGCCTTTCTGTGGCCGAGCCACGCCCTTTTAACATAAAACGTACATCTTTATTGGTTATATCAGAGAGGTTAAGGCCGTTACTGCTGTTCTCTATTGGCTCTCTGTGACTCCAGTTACTGGGGCCGTTGTTGTTTCTGACTCTCAGTCGATGCTCTGCAAGATCCATTATGGCAGGTTGTGGGCATAGTGGATGTCATCTTTATTGGTTATATCAGAGAGGTTGAGGCCGTTACTACTGCCCTCTATTGACTCTCTGTGACTCCAGTTACTGGGGCCGTTGTTGTTTCTGACTCTCAGTCGATGCTTCGCAAGATCCATTATGGCAGGTTGTGGGCATAGTGGATGTCATCTTTATTGGTTATATCAGAGAGAGTAATGGCCTTTTATCTTGGTTTGTTTATGTGGCCTGGGACTAGTCCTAGAGTGGACTGTATGTTGAATATTGTGATCTGGTGTGGAGTCCTGATTTTTTTCCGATCCAGAAGCACTTTAGCTTTTCAGCTCTTCGGCTCGGTGCCATGGACATCGTAACCCTTCGGTTCGGTGCCACGAACACCGTAAATCTGGGGAATCTGTGGCTTTCTGCCATCCCGCGGAATTGAACCCGCACACACAGAGGATAGTCACCCGTAGTCCAACGCGCTACGAACACGCTGGGCAGACGGGCGAGTGGAGTCCTGATAATGACTTTCAATCCTGTTCTGGATGTAGCTCTGATAAGAGCTTGTTGTATTGATCAGGCTTGAAGTCCTGAAAGGACTTTAGTGTTAGTTTGTGTAAGATTCGTCCGAAGTTGCTGGCTAGTAATGTTAACTTGGATCTCTTCTCTACTTACTCTCGCTCGAGTGTTGATGAGGCCCTTTCAAGGGAGCAAAGAATAGTAACAGTGCAACCTACAAGGCATGTAATAAGATTCGACTGATTTAGGGCTAGGAAGCTACCCTAATAAATAAAAAGCGTTGCAGAAATCGGATGTGCTGGCTTACTTGTATGCGCATAACTAACACAACGCACAATCGCGCTCAGTCTCAGATCACATACCGATCACAAAGAGTGGTTTAACAAGTGGTCGATATGTAGGTTCAAAGAAGAAGAAGATACTTAATCTTAACAGAAACATTTTTTATAACTACATAATTAACATATATTTCATTTTTAATTACTATTAACAGGAATCTCCATCAGTTGAGTGTTCATCTCAGAGTGAGAGGTCAGACAAGGTCACTTCAGATCATCAACATAGAAATCACAACAACGATCATTCTTCCGACGAAGCTTTAGATGAAGACGAAGATGACGAATTTGAGGAAGATGATGATATTAACGTTTCCGAATATGAAGTCGATGTCGGTGATGACAGATGTCCTCCATTAACAGGATCTGGCCTGAAGAGGACATAATTCTCTGTAATGTTGTGAACTTAACGTCAAAACAATTTATGATTTTTCTGTGAAATTTCCCAAGGTCAAGAAGGAGGAAGATAATTATCAGTGCTGTTGTTTAGCTATAGAGCACTGTCAGATGGATAGAGTGGTCATGGACGATAATTTTACCTAGTGTTTCGTTGGTTAGTCACTTATGAGGAGCATCTGGTCAGATGATGATTAGCAAGCGTAGGCTTTTACTGGGCATCTGTCAGCGGGGGAGACCCGATAATTTTACCTAGTGTTTCTGTTGGTTAGTCACTTATGAGGAGCATCTGGTCAGATGGATTAGAGCGTGGCTTCCATGCAGGAGACCCGATAATTTTACTTAGTGTTTCTGTTGGTTAGTCACTTATGAGGAGCATCTGGTCAGATGGATTAGAGCGTGGCTTCTCATGCGGGAGACTCGTGTTCAATTCACGGTAAGGCCAGGGAATTTTTTTCTGTTGTGGACATAAAAGAAAACCCTAACATGAACAACTTCGCGGCGACTGCAGTAGCCATGCGGTCATTAAATTCCCCATGCTCTCGTCCCACCTGTCCTACACCGGCCTAAAAAGCGGTATTACAGGCAGTAACAAGTTTGACGTAACCGTCACGTATGAGTGGGACGGATTAGCCTAATTCATAGAGCGTTTACTTATCGAATCCGACACAAGATAGTTGTGGATTCAGTCCCCCACTCTACGCTCCACACACGAGGAAAGGAATTAGCCCTCCTACCTCTAGCACAGTTGTGTCTAGAAATATGAAGTAACAGTCACTTCATACACTCAAGTCTAAAAATATTACGGATATTGTTTTACTCACTAATGAAACACTATCATTCACAAAGACCGACGGAATTTCCAGATCTGAAGCATAACTAATTTTAGTAACTTCAACTCACTTGATGTACAAAGGAAACAGACTATTTCTAATGTTGTTGGCCTTAAGTTCAAGACAAGCTATCGATACCAGTGAATAATAAAAAAAAGTAACAAACTGTACAATGCTATCAATTTTATGCATTTCCTTTATAAAACTAGATTGCCTCTTAAATCAATGTTTTTCTTCAACTGGAGAGATATTCCTCAAAACAAGAGAAGTATTTAAAGAAAAGAGATTTTTGTTCTCAAGCAGGTACTTCATTTAAGTAAAGAGCTTTCCTTCAAGCAAAGAAATAGACAATTTTTTTAAAAACAGGGACATTAAAAAAAATGCATATAGAATTTCTTGAAGGTTGTTCTTCAAGCCAGCAGATATTCTCCACGAGGAAGTTACCTTCAAGAAAAGAGATTTCCAGACTCAATAATGTGAAGCACATTCATGGAATCTGATATGATAATTGTATTGAAATTAGCATTGATAGTTGTTCAATGAAATGAGATTTCATCAAAGTAAAAAAAAAACATTCGTTCAAGAGAAGTGATATTTGTCCAGAAAAAAACTTTCTTCAAGAGAATAAATATCTTGAAACAATTTTTATGAAAACAAATATACATCAATCAAACATATGTTTTTCAATCAAAGAACTGTCAATCAAACAGAGAGTCATCGTTTAAAGAAAATTATTGGATCGCTTCTTGGTCTTCTGGTAAAGATCAAAGTGAAGTACCCACCTGATCGCTGCCAAAAGACGGGAGTTTTCATAGAGCCATTAGGCAACTAAATATATTTGAAAACTCTGAGCAGCTCTCATTCGAAAGAGTGACGTCGCTCGGGGTTTTATATATTTCGAACATAACCGGGCCCACCCGCTGCGATACTAACGGGAGAAGACCCAATACTAGTTTAAAAGAAATGTCACCTCTGAAGTTAGAGAAGGCCCGCCTGTATGGGGGCATTGATAAAAGGAAAGCACGCCATCACGCACAAATCAGTCAGAAGTGCCATACCGGCGCCCTGACTACGTTTGAATTTATAGCGGGCGAACGCAAGAAGAAGACGAAGACGTTTTAAAAAATATAACGAAGAACATCAATGTAGAACAATAGATCTTAACCTTGTATAGGGTTCTACTTTCTGGAGTTACACAATGTAGAACAATAGATCTTAACCTTGTATAGGGTTCTACTTTCTGGAGTTACACAATGTAGAACAATAGATCTTAACCTTGTATAAGGTTCTACTTTCTGGAGTTACATTATGTAGAACAATAGATCTTAACCTTGTATAAGGTTCTACTTTCTGGAGTTACATTATGTAGAACAATAGTTCTTAACCGTGTATAGGGTTCTACTTTCTTGAGTTACACTATGTAGAACAATAGATCTTAACCTTGTAGAGGGTTCAACTTTCTGGAGTTACACAATGTAGAACAATAGATCTTAACCTTGTATAGGGTTCTACTTTCTGGAGTTACATTATGTTATACTTTCAAGACTTCTACTTGTAGCTTGTGCAATTATATATTTACAATACAACGTTCTTTTTATTTGAAACATATTCTAGACTCGCTTAATTTATATATATCTTGTTGTTCATTGTTTGCTAATCAGCTTCTTCTTCTTCAAACGCTCCAATATCGAACACTTGTATACCACTCTGTGTGATTTGTATGTGATCTGAGCTTAAGAGCGATTGTACGTTGTGCCAGTTATGCGCCTACAAGTAGGTCAGCACATCCGATTTCTGCGATGCACTTTATTTACTAGCGTAGCCTCTCTACGTCCTACTTCAGTCGCCTTTTACTTCATGCCTTGTAGGTCACAGTGGTACTATTCTTTGTTTCTCTTACAGGCCCCAGTCCCACACATGCGCATTGTTTGCAATAAACAAGTTAATGAAAGTTCTGACTAAACAGGTTACTACTGAGGAGGGTAGAGACCAATAAAAAATATATCAATTAATATACCGTCTATCGCAAGAGGATGAGGACAAAAGCCTTAAACGTGTGTTCTTGTACCTCTCTGATTTGTTCGGAGGTTATTGTAGAGTCAAATCATAGAACACAATCCCCTACCACAGGTCAAGGTTAGACATGTGGGTGTTGTATGTTCTGTCTTTTCGAGCAGCTCGTTTTCTCTGTCTGCGCCTGGAAGTACGACTATTCTCAGCTAAACGAATTTACAGTGCCACAATAGGCGATCTTACGTAAGCGATCTCCCAGTACCTCATGTCTATGTCAAAGCATTTTAGAGACACTTGAATTGTCTACATTATATTTGCCACTGATCAATTCTTCGTAGTGGGACCAAAGACACAATAATAACACAATTGTAACAGTTGCTGCAGGTTCCAGTGACACAAAAATCTGAACCAAAGTTGGTAGTCATTGCCGCATATGAAGCATAAATAAATGAAGTAAAACCTACACAAGAATAACACAATTGTACAAGTTACTGAATGCACGATCTAGTGACACTTACTTCTGAACCATGCTTGGGAGCCCACAGAGCAAAGAATGCAGCATTATATTATAGAAAAAGGAAGGAACATTTTCATGTTAATTCTTCAAACTTTGAAACATAATTTTACACATTATAGAAAGTAAAGCAGGGCATAATAATAAATCCTCTCGGCATAAGCGTGTCATCTCTGCCGACAGGTACGGTGCCATATGGGGAAACCTGGTGTAATGAAGTCAATCCTTCGCCTTTGGCCCCTTTGAACAATAACAAATTACATCAGAACTCCAAGAAACCAATTTACCAGTACTCTGGTCAAACACCAGCGCAAAGACTTTCATATGAATGTAACACTAATTTACCAGTACTCTGGTCAAACATCAGCACACAGACTTTCCTATGTATGTAACAATCTCTTTGTTTTCATATCTTTTAAACTACTGTGCACACTAAATAAACAGTGTACAAGTATTCAGAACTTCCCCCCCAAAAAACAAATTGACAAACACAGTGTTCGCTTGAATGGATCACTGGTTGTGTTCGTAAGGACGCTAGTACTGCTAGGCTAGGCGATGGGTGCCGTAAGAAATAAGGGTAAGAGGTTCGAATCCTGTGTTTATCAAATTTGTTTTTTCGGAAGCTCTTAATACTTGTACACTATCTATTTATTGATCATATTTGTTGCTTCCTCTGGGGTTCTTACAACAAAAAAACCTCATTGTTCTCATCTGTGAACACTAAAGAAATAAACTTCTGATTTGTAGAGAATGAATTTCATGTGTTTGTTTGATACAAATTGTTGGTAATTGTTTTTTTGAGTTAATGTTATTAAAGTAAATTTGCATCTTAATCATTATCTTATTAACTACTTTAAAATTCAAAATCAAGAAGGCCCAACGCTCCGTTCCTCTTCGGGGGACTACACACAAGCTGTAAGGGTTTGTAGCAGTCAGTGACTCATGGCTGACTGCTGGCGCCTGAGTCAGCCTAAGAACAAAGCTGACCAAGACTTCAATCCACCTTCCGGTAACGGTCCCGGAAACTGACAAACCACCAAGAAGTCTGGCGAAATGTGGGGAGATCGAAGAGGGAGAACCTAACTCGGTACACAAAAAAAAGATTATGCTGAAGTCGGATGTGTCGTACCAAAAGGTGCAGATGCCATAGTTCACGCTGAAAACTGCAACACAACGCATTCATTTCTCTGGATTGCATCTTGCTATAACCAGCGGGAAGTTTGAGAACGAACGGGTTAGAAGAAGAAGGAGGAAAAACTCAAAAATGTATACAATGAAAACGTGGATAACGAACAAGAAACTAAAAAATATAATCGAATATTTCGAAATGTGGATGCACAGATTAGTCGCAACTTCTTCTTTCCCTAATCGTGTATTCTCTCGTCCGTGTCTCGTCCGGGGCCCAAAGGGAGATCAAAGAATAGTAACACCGCGACCTACAAGACATTCTATAAGAGACAACTGAGGTAGGAGCCTAGAGAAGCTACATTAGTAAATAAAAGCATCGCAGAAATCGGATGTGCTGGTCTACTTGTAGGCGCTACAGAGGTGGAGCATCTGGTCGGTGAGAGAGAAATTTGGAAGTACTATTATGGTGTCAAAGTTATGATCAAAGAATGATAAAAGTAAAAGACCACAGTAATGAAGACCACTAATAAATGCCTGATGTGTCAACTATGACAGGAATAAGATATATATAAATACCCGGCATTTGAAGAAAGAAAATGAAAATATAAATGGGGGCAGTAAAGGCAAATTACAAAATTATTATACCAATATTGGAACAATATTAACATCGTCCCACCCACACAATAATGACTAATCACATTCGGAAGTCAACAATGCCAGGTGTCTTAGTTGAACATAATTGCCAGACCAAGACAAACACTGACCACATTGAGCTATTCCATGATACATAAGAAAAAGTGTAATTCTCGTGAAAGTAATACTACCTTAGTAAATATAAGAAGAGAGATAAACGTTCTTGTGTACACTTCATTGCTGATACTGCTGAAAGAAACGCTCAGCAAGTCGACCCAGACCCTCTCAAACTTAATTAATAGGACTCAAATGAATCGTTTCTGTTATGACAATTACCTTTCAAAAATCAGTCCTTTAAGTCGCTCATTTTTATACATTTTTGTCTTTTTATTTCGATCAATTTCCGACTATCGCCACTTTAGCGTGTTTGCTAGATCTTGAGCTTTTTCTTAGAAGGGGGGAGTCAACAAATCTGACCAGACCTGGATTCAACCCAAGCAAATCCTATGGCACTACTGGTCAGAGAATGGGTCTAATAATGATTTAGTTCGACCGCACACAAATCTGCGACACCCGAGAAATGAATAGATGTAAAGAAAACGTACATGACAAGCTGTTCTCACTTTAACGATGAGGAGGTCATTCAAATAACGCAAGTGTCAACTTGTTGACAGAGAACACAGTCCAAAAATAATATTTGAACATTCACACGGAATCACATCACAAACATGTCGATAGAAAAAAGACTTTAATCTTGGCATGCAGTAAAAGTGGTCATTATTGAGATATAGTTTGACATATACAACAATTTTTCAGTGAAGATCAAGCTATATCAATCGCTAATACTATCCATTATTGTGTATCAATGTGAGAAAAAAGTTTGACATATACAACAATTTTTCAGTGAAGATCAAGCTATATCAATCGCTAATACTATCCATTATTGTGTATCAATGTGTGAAAAAACAAAGAAATCCTTTTTATACCTGGAGGTTAGTTTGGGTAATACAGTCTTAGGCCCGTATTTTTCATTGACCGTTGGCACATGATAAGTGATGTGGTCAACATCACGCCGACTGCCTTTACTATCCAGTTCTTTTTCTGGTACCCAATTAAGGCTGGGTCGACCTGGGAGTCGCTACGATAGGAAAACTATTCCACGCTCACCGTGGGATTGAACCCCGACCATTAGCTTAAGAAGAGAGTAAAGATATAGAGAGGAGATATGGAAGAATAATCTTATCAAATGCTTGACACCTGACATGGTGGCGGTCAACAGTTTCTTGATGATGTGTACACAGCTGACACATTGGAGTGTGTTGTGGTTACATTCCGTTCATATGATTATTAAGTGACGTGTTAGAGTCGAAAATTGTGCTAAGATTTCTTATTGTAAGCTTTTGATTATTTTCGCTGAGGTTCGGTCGGTTTTATATCTGCAGACCTCTTTTTTTGTATTCCCATGTTCCATCTGTTCAGTCAGATTGATTTATTTGATTGTTGACATTTATTGCGGGAGCTGGGTTTAAAGATTGGTGTGGCGAGAAAAGAACATTACAACAGGTATACGAGTAGGCTCATCAATCAAAATCGAACTGGTGCGGTCAGTCGCTGGAATCTATTGGAGATATTGCGAAGGAGATCGGAGCACCTACGGACATGTCCGTAGTATAATGAAAATATTCCAAACTGAAACTGAAACAATTACTACAAAGGCGGCAGAACGGCGACAATGGAAATAGCTTTTGGAAGGCTTTTTGTCAAACGTCACAAGAAGAGAATATAGATAGATATATTCTGCCTCTGGCCTTTCTCAGCTATCTTGAATCCCTGACGCGAATATAATGATTTCTTAAAGTGAAGTCAGTTTTAATGCATCCAGTTAAAAAATCTATCAGTTTTGGCCTACTGCCCTTGTTACACAATTGTGTAGTAAGTATCTTCTACCTTTCTTTCGCTTCAAATATTGTCTATATATTTAATATTAGTTTATTGTATGAATTTCACTGTCTTTTATAGCTCATACAGAGGTCTGTGCAATTTTCTTTCCAGTGTTGTTTCCTATGAAAGCGAGTTTTCTTCAGTATATTATATTCGGGACAGTCTTGAAGTATGCGCTCTGCAGTCCAATGTCCACAAGACTAATTTGTCAATATTGAATTTGAATACATATAGCTGCGAAGTCTCTATTGTGTCCTATTTTGAGTCGCAGAATGACAGCTTGTTCTCTCTCTCTTTCTCTGCCTTTTGAACCCGGATTGGGGCATATGCCCTCAACCAACTCATGCCAAGCCTTCCTATCTCTAGCTATCTCCTACAGCTCCCTCCAGCTCTTCTTTATATTGTTGATCTCTGCCTCCAAATCTTGTCTCCATGTATTTCTCGGCCATCCCTTCTTTCGCAGCGGGTTCAAATTTTGGTTGGAGTTCTGTGTTAATATTGGTGCTGTCCATGTCATGACCACTACACATACACCAACGAAACGAAACATGTCCTCATAAACGAATCTTACATAGCAAACCATAGGGAGCTCTCGAGAAACTCCAACTGACATGCAACTTCGTAGAGCAAAATCATCTCATGGTTTAGAGACGAGCATAAGAAACCGAACGTAAAGAAGAAGAAGAAGAAGATAGTAAATTCCACACCCGAAGCGTAATTAAAATGATTTTGTTCCTTTGACTTTTATTATGGTATTAATATCACTAGTAAACAGTCACTATAAATTCTTCATTGAGCGTACTGTTATTATAATATTAATTTCACCAGTAAACAGTCACCATAAATTATTCATTGAGTGTACTGTTATTATAATATTAATTTCACCAGTAAACAGTCACCATAAATTATTCATTGAGTGTACTGTTATTATAATATTAATTTCACCAGTAAACAGTCACTATAAATTATTCATTGAGTGTACTGTTATTATAATATTAATTTCACCAGTAAACAGTCACTATAAATTCTTCATTGAGCGTACTGTTATTTGGGCGTCGACATTTTCTGAATTTTTTTTTTATTTGAGGCAAATACTTTCCAATTGACAAACCTATTCACACAGAACTCTGTGTGGCATGGGTCGGAGATTCAACATACATAGAATGTTTGAGGACCTCGACGACCGCGTGTCATGCTCAATTCTGAATACAACCATCGCCTTATGTTTACAAATTAGCAACACAACAGCCACAGTTTGGGTATACTTCAGGAAAAACTTGCATTAACTACTTTATCCTTGACTGTGTCATTGCTTTCTTGACAGTGTCTGAAGTATAATGTATACACATTTTTATTTATCTCCTATTTGAGACTAAAGATGTCAGGTTTTTTTAAAGTCACAGTAAAAAGTCTACGAAACCAGCGGTTGTCAAACAGCACTAGCATAGGATCAAGATTTAATTTACTAAACTTACCAAGTCTGAACTGAATGGTTTGAGATTCAAAAGGGTGTAAGACAGGGATGTATTTTGTCACCATACTTATTCAACATATATGCGGAGAACATCATGAGGAATGTAAAAGACGATGCCAACTATGTGAATTACGATCCTATCACTATAGACGGAAAATGCATACCAGAGCTTAGATATGCAGACGATACAGTATTATTATCCACCAGCATAGAAGGTTTGGAAAACCTAATCATGACGACCAAGAAACATAGTGAAGACCAACATCTATATTTGAATACACAAAAACAAAAATCATGTCAACTGACAAAGCAAAAGGCTCACCTAACATCCAAATAAACAATGAAGAACTCCAATGTGTAGAGAGCTACGAATATCTGGGCTCAATAATTAATAATAACGGGGACTGCTCCAAAGAGATCTCAAGAAGATTGGCAATAGCAATCAAGAAGTTAAACACAATGAAGAACATGTGGCAAAGCATGTGGGACATCTGGCCTATGAGAGAGAGACATTCCAGAGGACTATTGGGGTGGCAAAGTTGTGCTCAGGACAAGCTATTTGATGATGACCAAGACGTAGTGTGCTAACAACTATACGGACATTGAAGACAAAATATAGACAAGAAACAACAGAAATTCGGTTATACGATAGTCAATATCAGCCTTCTAGCGTTGCTCATTTTGTCTCAATCAACTGTAACTGGGAATAAGGGGAACCGTACCTCCAGTCCTGAAAGAAAACCCGGAAATCCTTACTCTGAATACGCGAGCGATATGGACGAGGAAAGGTATACAGTAGTTTTTATATTATTCCGGAAAACAAATTAGGAGCATTTAAGCAAAAATATGAAAAGTTTGATTATTAATTTTTTTCCTTGTTAATGTAAAATTGTTGTATACCTGCATTTGTCCGTATCGCCAGTTAATTCCGTTTTACCGCAGCCTCACCATTGTTTTCTCCCGAACAGATCTGATCCGGTGTGATCACCTTAAGATCTATAGATACCCGTACATCTGCTATCCCAGACACACGCCAGGTCTGTATAGTTTACAATAACTCACAATGTCAAATTGCACATCGACTGCAAAGCTGATGTACACGATATGGATTGAGTATTACACGAATCATCCCAGAAGTTTGATTTATTGATTGATAGGATCATCATCATTGCCCTTCGTGCGTTGTTCAAAAATCTCGACAGCTGGCATGCTGTTTTTACAGAGTGACAGAAGAAACCTGGTGAATTAAAGCCAACATTTCGCCTTTAAAGCCCTTTAGATAAGACTACCAGAAATGATTAAAAGACAACTACACAAACTGGGACAAAGAACTTATGTAAACTTATTCAAAGCATCACCATACTCCATTCATTTCTGGCAGTTTTAGCGAATGAAGTGAACTCAAGTAGTAAGTTTAGACGCTATGAAAAGTTAGTTGCTTGCAATCTCCCGTGTCATGTAATGTAACTTAAAGGACTTGAATTGCTGATGGATATATTTGTCATGTTCTGTGAGTTTAGAAATTACAGTCAATCGTTTTGTCTGCGTTAACAATTTCTATGTCTACGTTTGTTTAACTGATTCACGTAACTTGTGTCAGCAACGGTTAATTATGAGAAAACATATTATATATTTGGTGCCGGCTGCTTTATTTATGGTTGGAAACCATGTCTTACTCAGTCTGCTTTTAATGTCAGATCCAGCTCTTCTTTTGTAGCTGCTATCTTCGTTGAACACTCCATATCGAGCACTTGTTAAACCACTCTTTGTGATTTGTATGTGATCTGAGACTAAGAGCGATTGTACGTTGTGCCAGTTATGCACTTACGAGTAGTCCAGCACATCCGATTTCTGCGACGCTTTTTATTTACTAGGTAGCTTCCCTAGGCCCCTACCGTAGTCACTTATTACGACATGTTCTGTAGGTCGCAGTGTTACTATTCTTTTCTTCTCTTGCGATCCGCGACAATACACCGACGAGATGCGTCCCAATGAAATACAAGGTTGACAATACAAGTGTTGGACAATACAAGTGTTGGACAATACAAGTGTTGGACAATACAAGTGTTGGACAATACAAGTGTTGGACAATACAAGTGTTGGACAATACAAGTGTTGGACAATACAAGTGTTGGACAATACAAGTTGCTGTTGGACAATACAAGTGACAAAAAGTGTTGGACAATACAAGTGTTGGACAATACAAGTGTTGGACAATACAAGTGTTGGACAATACAAGTGTTGGACAATACAAGTGTTGGACAATACAAGTGTTGGACAATACAAGTGTTGGACAATACAAGTGCTGTGACATACAAGTGTTGGACAATACAAGTGTTGGACAATACAAGTTGCTAATGTTGACAATACAAGTGTTGGACAATACAAGTGTTGGACAATACAAGTGTTGGACAATACAAGTGTTGGACAATACAAGTGTTGGACAACACTTATGTAAACACTTCCCCTTCCCCCGTCAATGTGAGCGACAGTGGGAGGTCTATTGGACCTATCTTTATATGTGTGTATTCAAGTCACCCTCTTGCAATCTTAAGTTACCAATCACATCGATAAAGCTAGCATGTGAGATATGAATGCATTAAAATACATAAAACATAGCTTGTATATTCGACAGGAATGTGACAGCTATTCAATTTGTATGTTTTTCTATTGTCAGATTTTGTTCCCGACCAGAGATTGAGAGAGACAAGAGTTATAACTTGGATTCATAACAAGCTTATCGTGAAATAGATTAAGTGCGTAAGGAATGTTTATAACGTATAGGCGTTCGCAATTCGACTTTTGGTAGGTTCGACATGGTACTGGCAACCCCATCCGGTAAAAAAAAAACCCGACTTTATCTACACAATCCAACTACCAATGAATGCTTATGAGTTTGTTGAAGGCATATGACCTAACGTGGATTTGAAAGGCAAAAAGAGAAAAGAAAGGAAAAAATAAGTGTTTGATTATCGACTCGGATACAAGAGAGTCGTTGGTTTAATCACACACTCGACGTTCCACAAATGAGGAAATGAATTGGCCATCCTACCTCCTGCACATTAAATAACTAGGGCCTAGAAATATGAAGTGACAGGCACTTTATACTCTCAGGTCTGAAAAGATCTGATAACAATCTAGGGCCCAGGGGAACAGCTAAGGTGAAATCTTGGCTAGTGGCTACGTAACTGAAATCTTGGCTAGTGGCTAACGTAAATTCTATGGACGAAATCTTGGCTAGTGGCCACGTAATGTGAAATCTTGACTAGTGACCACGTAACGTGAAATCTTGGCTAGTACGTAGTGAAATCTTGCAGTGGCCACGTAACGTGAAATCTTGGCTAGTGGCCACGTAACGTGAAATCTTGGCTATGACCGTAATGTGAAACTGACTAGTGGCACGTAATCTGTAAGTGAAATCTTGGCTAGTGGCCACGTAACGTGAAATCTTGGCTAGTGGCCACAGTGAAGGTACGTGAAATCTTGGCTAGTGGCCACGTAACGTGAAATCTTGGCTAGTGACCATGTAACGTGAACATACTCTGGGGATCGAGTCCAGCTTTGCCCCAAAATAAATCTTGGTGTGTACATGTTACGCGGTTGAACAACATGAGACCCTGATCCCTTACTCGGGGATCTAAAATTACAAGTACATCTGAAGTCGGAGTAAGACTCGCATGTATGACGAGGGATAACGGTGATGATGAAAGCAAGTTTTCACACAAAAATCAGAGGTGCCATATTAGGAGTCATGACTTCTAGAAGGTGAACTATAAAAAAGATTCCCGTCTCTTGCTGTTATATTTACCAGATATACAGATCTTGATAATTTTAATCATGACAGAGATTAGTTGTGTACACAGAGTGCATTCTGGGAGTACATGTATCCTATTAAAAAATGATTTAGGAAAGGACATAAGGAAAAAAGAGTGTACAACATCACTACTGAAGCTCATCAATATACAACAAATTAAATGGTTCGGCCACATACGCAGATTACCAACAAGCCTAAAAGGGTAATGCTAATCAGATACAGTAGAGCGGTTACCGGGGCCCAAATTTGGGATGTAAAGAATATAACCACTGTTACCTGCCACGCATGTCGTAAGAGGCGCCTAAGGAGGTTGGCTGAAATCGGATGCACGTGTCCGCTAGGAATGCTAACCCGAAACAAATGCTTGCAGAAAACGGATGATCAGGCCGTGAGGCGCATAACATGGTGCAACGACCCTCACAATGAGGAATAGGATAACGGATTCTACGGTCGCCAATCTGCCTGAGATTTAGCCACGCAGTAAGAATGTCAGACCTACCATCACAAGGGTGACCAAAACGGAGATGCAGAAATCATAGGAATTATATCCTACAGAACTGCCTCCAGTATACAGACTTAAGAAAAAAGAGGTGGTCCATTTACACCAGCGTCCAAAACAAACTGTATGGTGTGGCTGATAATCTGAGACAGACGGCTGTCTTTATTAGAGAATCCGAAATCCCAATCTAGTGAGAACGCAGAAGAAGAAGAAGATACAGTAGATACACGGCAACGAAAAACGTGGACCACAGAAATGAGAGAGACAGTGAAAGACATCATGTTCGAAGCACACACAAGAGCCCATTCTAGAAATCTCTTCTGTTTCTTACGATGTGGGGTAAATCAGCAGTAGAGAAAGAAGATAATTCTAGTGTTTCATTCTAAATCTCTTCTGTTTCTTACGATGTGGGGTAAATCAGCAGTAGAGAAAGAAGATAATTCTAGTGTTTCATTCTAAATCTCTTCTGTTTCTTTGTTTTGCTTCTTACAATAATTAATGTAATATTGATTTACTGAAGAAATAGCAGAGTCCATGAACATCTCTAAATACGATGCGCATACGAGGTTCACTTTCTGATCTTATATTTCACCTGGATACCCCAAGGGTACAAGAAAAACATGATGAGATCAAATGTATTCTAGATAATAATTTATCAATCCTCGTCTCTCTTCTTCTTTTTTTTCTTTTTTTTCTTTTTCTTTCGTCCGCTTTCAACTCAGACGAAGTTTCATCTCTGAAACTGATTTTGCGTGAAAATCCGTTTTTCCAATTTCTTACAATGGCAGCAGCGTGCACATTGTAAATTACTTTACACTGGCAGCCGTGTGCTCAATGTACTCGTAATTAGTATTCCTCGCCATACAGGCAGATTTTCTCCGACTTCAGAGGTACTCACGTTATCGTCCTGAGTAAGACCAGGGGACTCGAACAAATGCCGGACAGTAGGTTCGAACCCGAGCTATGAGGCGTCTCACAGCTAGCAGGCCGAGCTACTATCAACTACTCTAGGCAGTCCCCCCTCTCTTCTTCTTCTTCGATCGTTATATATCGATCACTTGTTAAACCACTCTGTGTAATTTGTATGTGATCCGAGCCTAAGAGTGATTGTACGTTGTGCCAGTTATGCACCTACAAGTAGACTAGTACATCCGATTTCTGTGATGTTTTTTATTTACTAGGGTAGCTTCCTAGGTCCTACATCAGTCACCTCTTACGACATGCCTTGTAGGCCACAGTGGTACTATTCTATGCTTCCCTTACAGGCCCCTGCACCCCACGTGCGAAGCATTGTCTCACTATAGGTTCACATAATGAATAAACACCAAAATGACACTCAATTTGATTTTGTGCCTTTATTTCTATCTTAAAATTTAGTTATATACATTTCTTTTAATTCTGCTACAAAAGTTCTCCCCCATGTGCCTCTATGTCTCCTTTTATCCCGTTGTTTCTGTGACCTCCACTGCATTGCATGTCTTGATTTCATCATGAGAACATGTCCAATAAATCACCATTCTCTCTTTTGTATGTCTTTGTTATGTCTTTGTTATGTCTTTGTTATGTCTTTGTTATGTCTTTGTTATGTCTTTGTTATGTCTTTTAAATGTCTTTTAAATGTCTTTTTTTATGTCTTTTGATGTCTTTTTTTATGTCAATTACTTTCTGTAGTCTGATATTACTAATCTTATTTTGCTAGATATACCCAACGTATTATTCTAAGTAGTTTTTCCTTGAATCCTCTTAACATACTTTCTCATTTTAAAAATATGTTTTCCAAATCTTGAGAGCAGCGACAGCGTAGTTGTTAGTTGTAGTAGTTGTTAGTTGTAGTAGTTGTTAGTGAACTTACTTCATAGGCGACTCGTCCGGGTTCACAGTGAGCGTGGACTATTTTTCCGTTCGCAGCGGCTCTCAGATTGACACAGCCTCAATTTGTTATAAGGAAACCAAAATATTGGGAAGTAAAGGCAGTTGGCGTGATGTTGATCGATGTGGTCATCATGTGACGACAACAACAAAATACAGGCCTAATACTGTCTTTCCCAGTAAACCACGAGTTTTTTTTTTAAAGTCTCCGATCCATAGAGGACTGTCTTAACACACGTTGGGTTCTGCGCTGTCACCTTATGGAGGACTCACTCTGTACCTGCACTTTTGACTGGCCTCTTTAACCTGTCTAGTCTGATTAGACCTACCAGAACGTAGACCTTCCGACATAGGCTGAAAGATAACCAAGACACATACATCTTCCAACCACGATAAGGTAGGCTAATGTAGAAATGATATTATAGTAATATATAAAAATATGTTATTGCCTTGTATGATAGCATGAATTTATCACTCTCTTCTCTCTCAATTTCTCTTGAACTTTCTCATATCTCCTCATGCTCTTTGTCTTTCGGTGCCAACAATAATCTTATCTAGCCAAATATTAATGTGCAATTAATCGTTTATTATCTTGTGTTATGTAGTCATACAATAAAGAATTAGGCAGAAATAACACAATCGCATGTTTCCAACCTTGACATTCAATTATGTTGATATCCACATATCCTCGTGAGATTATGGTGGGAATTTATGCAAGCATATTTGATGTGTACGTCCAAGATTTAGCTAATCCATTGTCAGAGTTTGCTAAAATCAACGTATCTTTATACCAGTGATGAAAGGATTTATGCCGGCAGTAGAAGATCAACTTATCAGCTTTCTCAGTGTAAGGGATTACCAGTGAAACATCGTGAGATATCCACCACAGATTAATAGCATAACATACTCACCTTTGAACCCACACCCGAGGTTGACATTCTATTAACACCCTAACTTTTCCCTTCCGGACGAAAAGGCCAGGATTTTCTCCAATATAAAATAGAAATGAACAAAAGAAAGATGTATTTTCTTGTAGAAGTCACCTGATTGATGATATCAACAGTTTAATGTATTTTGAGCAAATAAATTGAGCCAAACATGCTGTATTCAAGATAACATTTATTACAATAGTTTCTCAGCGTTATCAATGTTGGTTGAGAAGCATTGTTTCGTTCTACCCAAGAGAGAAGAGCGATCGGATTCTCCTTGATCAACACAAGGGGGACGTCTCTACCCTAACAACCGTGTTATTTAAGGCCTTGCCTAAATCGTAACCCGGCCTGGAAAATTGTCGATCTTGGGGTCGGCTCACTACCTGACATAAATAAGGCTAAAACGAATACAACTGCGATGGTTTACGGGAGAATAACTACTGGAAAGAGATCGGACCACCAATCAGGATGACAGATTGAACAGTATATTAGCTAAATGTTTGCCAAGAGTCGACAATCGGCGGAGATCAGGAGTGCTAGTGGAGGTGGACTGAGCTTGCTGTCTGGCAACCATAAGGCTATCGGTCCACCTTTTTTACGCTTTAGTAGATAAGAAGGCAACCTGAATGATTACAGTATCATTGTGTAGAAATGCTTGAGACGAGTAATGGTTAAAGAAATGATATGTAAGCCGTAATGTTTGGTATACGTGCATTAGAGGTTGTAGATTGAATATTTGAAGAAGTCACAACAAACAAAGTGGACGAAATGTGTCATATGAAGTTTACTATATCTTGTAAACTGAATCATTGTTGTATAAATTATCAGGTCAATTTTAAGTGATCTTCTTCTTCTTCTTTTGTCGTCACACTGCTACTGCGATGTCGCCCAGTATCGTGGTTTTCTGGGTTTTTTTCTTGCGCTGTTATGGTGGCTTGGGTAATTATAATTTTTCTCTTTGACAGGATTCTGCTATGCCATTTAACCATCTTTTTCGTAGTTTTCCTCTCGCCTTCTTTCCGGATGTTCTGTTGTAGAAGACTGTATACTGTGGAGTTTGAATGCATTCTTATTAAGTGGCCAAACCACTCCATTCTTTGTTTCTCAATGTAATTCAAGTAAGGTTCTGTGCCAACTTTCTTTCTTGTGTTGATGTTGGTAATTCTGTCTTTTCTGGTGTTGTTTCTGGTGTTGTTTCTGGTGTCTTTTCTGTGTAAATGATCAATTTTGTAAATTGATGAAAGATGTAAAACAGAGATATGGAGTAGAATAGCTCAAGCGTAAGCAGCTTTTATGAAAATGAAAAACACATTATGCGTAATTTCACTACCAATGGCACTTCGAAAACGAGTACTCCAGTGCTATATTGAGCCAATACTTATGTATGACAGTGTATCATGGACAATGAACAATCAATCAATAAGATTATTGGAAGCCACAGAGATGTGGTTTTAGAGAAGAATGCTGACAGTTTCATGGACATTGAAGAAAACAAACGAGGTTTTAAAACAGGCCTGCACAAAAAGAAACCTTATCACAAGAGTAAGAATCAGACAATCAAGGTTCTTCGGACATATAATGCGAAGAGCAGATTTAGAATATTTGGTGATAGGTAAAATTCAGGGAAGGAGATATCGTGGAAGACAGAAGGAGAAGACGTTGGATGGTCTGACATCGTGGTTCGAAAAAAGATCGACGTCAGAACTGATTAACTGCACCAAGGAGAGAGAGAGAGAGTTGTGGAGATACATGATCGCCTACGCCGGCAGGTATTGCACTTAGTTGATTGATAAATTAACGTTAGTTTAAATACGTTGGAATCATGATAACATTATATGTTATATATATTTATTTATTTATACAGTTTCCCGTAGCCTTCACATTTCTATACTCCAGTGTGCTGAAGGTGGGAGGGCCAATTCCTTTCCTCGCGGGTGGAGCGTAGAATGTGTGATTGAACCAACAACTCTCTTGTGTTTGAGTCGATACGCAAAAGCTTATGCATTACGTTAATCCGTCCCACATACAAATCAGAAATAAGGAGTAGAATAGACCAGACAAGAACATCATTGTAGAAAATGAAAAGTATTATATTTAACAACTGGTTGTCTATTGAAGTCAGCTGGTTGTCAACTGGTTGTCAACTGGTTGTCTGTTGAAGTCAGCTGGTTGTCAACTGGTTGTCTATTGAAGTCAGCTGGTTGTCAACTGGTTGTCTATTGAAGTCAACTGGTTGTCAACTGGTTGTCTATTGAAGTCAGCTGGTTGTCAACTGGTTGTCTATTGAAGTCAGCTGGTTGTCAACTGGTTGTCTATTGAAGTCAACTGGTTGTCAACTGGTTGTCTATTGAAGTCAGCTGGTTGTCAACTGGTTGTCTATTGAAGTCTGAAAGTGGATTCTTCATTGCTATATCGAGCTAGTACTTTGTCTTCATATACTTGGAATGCTCCATATCGACCAGTTGTTAAACCACTCTTTGTGAGTCTAAGAACGATTGTATGTTGTGCCAGTTATGCGCCTACATGTAGGTCAGTAGATACGATTTCTGATCTACTCTTTTTATTTACTAGGATAGCTTCCTTAGGCCTCTATCTCAGTCGCCTCTTACGACATGCCTTGTATGTCTGAGGGGTTACTATTCTTTGCTCCCCTTGCGAGCCCCGTCAACGCACGGATCTAGCTAGTAATGGCATATGGACGAGAATCATGGACAGTAAATAAACAGACAGTAAAATCTCCGAAGATAAGAGAAAGTTGGTTTTACAGAATAATATTAAGAATCCAATGAGCTTCTAAAATAAATAATGTTGATGTGGCTAATGTTGATGTGGCTAATGTTGATGTGGTTAATGTTGATGTGGCTAATGTTGATGTGGCTAATGTTGATGTGGATTTTTTCCCCTCTGTCGGTCCACTCACTATTAATTCAGACGTAGTTAAGATTTCTAATATGACGATTCTACAGGGTGTTCAAGATAATAGCAGCCTGTGAATGGAGTCAATCTGGCATATATGTATGAAAATGAGAAGGTTCAGTTATGACGTAGTATAGGTCAAGGTTATGTGACGGTATGTAATTGTAGTGCGGGAAGGGGCGATGAACAAATGTGACGTAAAACGAGCTAGTCAGAACCGGTTTAAATAGTACATAAACATAACGCGATAGATTATCTGGCAACTTTCGATTTGTCAATGGGGCTGCTTTAATCTTGAACACCCTGTATATGACGATTCTAACTGATTTTTGCGTTAAGGCTGGATCTCTTTATCATCAGTGTCGCTCGCGATTCAGTGAAATACATTACTCCGTCTTCAGAGGTACTAGTAATTTAGATCTCTAAGTAAAGGATCAGGGTCTCTTGTAGTTTTGCAACTGCGTACCGTGTGCACACCGATAATTTTTTTTGGGGCCAAGCTTGCCGCAAACCACGGAATTTCCACAGCCCGAGATCACTAGCGCAGAGTGTAATTAACTTTGTCACACAGAGTGACTCTATACTGATGTGGGTTGAAAGAGGTTAAGGCACAGATAAAACTTACTATTCATATAAGATAGAGGAAGAGATCATTTCTCGGGCCTGTTATAAGAAAGAAGCAAATGTCAGTTCTCGTGACTTGTTCTAAGAAACGGAGGTTTAGGACACATAGTGACATCTGGTAAAAATCAAAGGGAGACAAGACAGAAGACGGCAGAGTGGCACAATTCTGGACAACCTCACTTCATGGCGCGGACAAATATTAACATCCAAACCAAGGGTGCGTCGATAGTAAAGTCGATAACGCACATAGCTGCTAACTACGTGGCGTACTGTTCTTAACCACGCGCAGTGTTCATTTCGGGTTTCGAGACCAGCTTGGAACTACCAATTTTTCAGATTTTTCTGATCTTTTACTTAGGTGTCCAAATATTTTCTTCTTCTGCGTTCTCACTAGATTGGGATTTCGGATTCTCTAATAAAGGCAGCCGTCTGTCTCAGATTATCAGCCACGCCATACAGTTTGTCTTGGACACTAGTGTAAGTGGGCCACCTCTTTCTTCTCAAGTCTGCATACTGGGGGCAGTTCTGTAGGATATAATTCCTATGATTTCTGCTTCCCGTTTGTGCCGACCTCTTCTTGCAGTAAGTTTTGGCCACCCTCGTGATGATGGGTCTGACATTCTTACCGCGTGGCTAAATCTCAGAGGCAGATTGGCGACCATAGAATCCGTTATCCCATTCCGCATTGTGAGGGTCGTTGCACCATGTTATGCGCCTTACGGCCTGGTACATCCGTTTTCTGCAAGCATGTTTCGGGTTAGTATTCCCTAGCGGACACATGCATCCGATTTCAACCAAACCTCGTTAGTCGCCTCTTACGACATGCGTGGCAGGTAACAGTGGTTCTATTCTTTACGTCCCAAATTTGGGCCCCGGTAACCACTCGGGAGGTGTCCAAATTAAAGTACCTCATAAGTCGGAGTAAAACTGTCGCCTGAATTGCGAGGGATACTGATGATAAGGAAAGCAAGTCTTCATGCAAAAATCTGTTAGATGTACTATATTAAGCTACTGACTACTGAATTCAAAGCGACCGAACGAAAAAAAACCCGTACTAATAGTCAGTAATTAGGACAGACGTTTGTGGTGATCCATGATCACCTACTCCAACCGACATGGCACATAATAATGATGATAGTCTCTTATCTTTCCTTTAACAAAACTCTAATGTAGAGCTGGATAACAAAAACTTATCGTTACAGCCCGTAATACCGCGTTTTGGGCGCTGTAGGACAAGAAGGTACATGTGTCTGTGGAATTTAATGGCACTGTAGGACAAGGAAGTACATGTGACTGTAGGACAAGGAAGTACATGTGTCTGTGGAATTTAATGGCACTGTAGGACAAGGAAGTACATGTGTCTGTGGAATTTAATGGCACTGTAGGACAAGGAAGTACATGTGTCTGTGGAAATTAATGGCCGCATTGCTAATGTAGTCGCCAAGAAACTGTTCGGGTTATGATGTTTTCTTTATGCCATCGACAGAAAAAAACTCATTATTCTTAACGTGGATTGAATCCGGGTCTCCCGCATGGGAGCCGCGCTCTAATCCTAAAAAAAATGACTGACTGGGAAGTGTCTTTCATAAACGCTTTGTTATAACTAGACACAGAATAATCAGGTAAGGCTGGATCGAACAGTGTATGCACAAACACATGCTATAAGCTTATTCTGCTTGTATATTAGAGACGAGACAATATCATACACACACACACTGGTATAGACATACAACAAACATGCATACATCATTCAAAGTAGCTTCAACTTTAAAATGAGAACAAGGAATGTTCTATAAAAACTCCAGGGGAAACAATAGAAGCAATGAATATGATCAACAAACAGACTGCGCACAAATATTAAGAGACTCAGAAAAAACAAATTGACAAACACAGGATTGGAACCACTTATCCTTATTTTCTACGACACCCATTGCCTAGTCTAGCAATACAAGCGTTATAATGAACACAACCAGCTTAATACCTGTGCGCTGTCTGTTTCTTGATTACATTCATAGCTTCCGTTGATTTTCCTGGGGTTCTTACGAAAACTCCGTGTTCTCAAGGGAAAATTAGTAGCCTGTTGATGACCTGTAGAATACATAATTTAAATTTACCTCCCATTTGTGTAAATCGGGAAACTGTGGCCGCGAGGTACAAATGACTAACTCGCATCAGTATAGTTTAACTAAATAGGGGGAATAGTTTAACTATAGTACTTTGTTTGTACGTGTTTCACTATAGTTTAACTATAGTACTTTGTTTGTACATGTTTCACTATAGTTTAACTATAGTACTTTGTTTGTACGTGTTTCACTATAGTTTAACTATCTATGTCAAATATTTGATTATTCATGAACATAAAGAAACAAACAGGAAAAATAAGACTCCAAGAAGACATTGAGTAATAATCTTCTTCTTCTCCTTTGCTGTTGTCCAATGTTTACAGAATGAGTCCGGTTCTCTGGATGTATGTTGTTGTGTTTCCTAGTTCATCGAGGCTTCCAAACAGATTTGCAAAGATGCTTGTCTCTGTTGACCAGTGTACTTTCCGCTGATGATTCATCAGGTGACATTCTTGCAGAGTTAGACTAACGTGCCTCAGACTCGCATAGGGGGTCAAAGGCTCATGGCGGCAGCATAGGCCAGGGTTAGCGAAGGGGCGCGCTAACCAAGACCCTACCCCTACCTCCACGTGGTGACCCTGGAAACAGACTTTGGTTACGGTCTGGCAAATGGGGGCAGGGATCGGGGAGAACTACTGGTAGTGGTAGCAGTGCAAGTACGAAGAAAATGCATGAATCTCCTGACCGACGTCCAACCAAATATTGCTGAAGATCTCGAACGAAAAGAAACAGCAGTGAAACGTTTCTGACATAAGCCCCACTCCCCCGGAGTAAGGGCCGAACAGAAATTGCCATCTCCGGAGCATGAGACTCCATACACAAGCTCGACGTGTAAGCCAAAGGTCCCGCCACAAATTAACAGTTTCTCTGCCGATGGGGAAACATGAAAGGATGAGAGGTGCATCCAGTGACGAAACACGTGCCCACGTAGGGCGAAGCTCGAAGCCCTGAGGAGGGGCAAACATTGCCAGCTCGTAGGCAAGAATAAATGTCAGAGCGTAATAAAGTCTACCCTCGTGTCGGTACGAGGGAAGATTGCAGCTGACTCCGCATCGGTGGCCTGGTGCAGATACATGTACTGGACATGGTTTGCCGAGCGCAAAATAAAAAGTTGCGTTTTAGTGCATAACGAAACTACCCGCCTTGGGAAAACCATGCAAGGTACTGTTGCGATAACAATTAACATCACCGGAAGAACTGAGGTGGGTGATGCCTAACGGAACTGCCAGCCTTGGGACAACCAGGCAAGGTACTATTGCAGTCACAACTAACATCCCCGGAAGAACTGGGGTGGGTGATGGTGGTGAGCGCAAAATCCTCAGTTGCGTTGCTAGCGCCGACTGAAACGACAATCTATATTATTTGTGCCTGACTCCAGGCCGGTGTCTTCCGAGGTTAACTGCAAATTGCCACGTACCAACGCGCGTCTAAAAAAGGCTGAGAATGTTCCTACTCCGGATCAAACTCAAAAGTGAACGGTAAAGAAAGGTCGACAATGTAAAGATCTGGCAGGCTGTCCGGGTCCAAACATTGGCGAAGGCCGATACTTTACACGGTGTTTTATACGAGTAAGACGCTGTCCGAGGACAAGCTTATACGCCCCGAGAAATGTTTCTAATCCGGAACGACCTCATAGTCAGAAAGGACATAACAGCGTAACTCACTGTCTTGGCGTAGATCACAAAGCCCAAATATACGGCAAAGCTGATAGAAAAGGCGTAGATTCGGGCCGACATAGTCGGCAGAAAGGATCGTACCCTAGAGATAGTTCACCCTAGTAAATCAAAAGCTGGCTGAAACCGGACGGGCGGGCCTAGTCACCATAGGCGCACAATCGTCCCGATGTAGATCACTCTGTTCTTGCCAGTGGACCAATTATACATCACAATAAGAATGATAAAATTGGCCATGAAGAACGATCGCGAGAGAGAGAGAGAGAGAGAGAGAGAGAGAGACTCGCATAGGAAGATGGACTCCTAAGTCAGTTTTTTTGGGTTCTACGTAGGTAGACGAACTCGAATAAAAACACATAAAAATTGGATGTGTTGACCTACAAGTCTGAATGGCAAGTCATCTGCAGATAGCATTGCAGAAAGCATGACTCCGTAGCTCCGACAACAATCCTAAGGATCTCCTGGAAAAAATGCAATCATAAATAATACGACGCGGTCTGAATTCGAATCCACGACCTTCGGATGTATAGAGGGACATGCCATAAAGTCTGTACCTTGTTGCGACCAGCGGTATACGAATGATGATGTGATAAACATCACGCTTGTCGTCGTTACTTTCCCTGTTTCTCTGGTGCCGAGTTGAGGCTCGGCCACTATGAGAGTTGTTGTGGTAAAAGAAAAATCTCCATCCAGCCGGAGAATTTGATCTTATGACCACGCACTTACGATCCATGTGTGCTAATTACTACACTATCGAGGCTGTGATTCTTGTCCTGTCTTTAAAAAAAATATTGTATTTGTTTCTTTTTGCAATAAGCATCAGTGTGTGTGTGCGTGCGCGACTTTTATTTAGTTTAACGTAACTCTTGGTGTTCTTCCTGATAATTGTAATTTACTGAATTACCTCCCTTATATCGTAAGAATATTGTAATCAACTGAGCAGTGTGCCAGACTCAATATTTAGAATACTCTCTTTTTCTAATGGCATTTGAAAATTATGCTAATATTTTAACTGTTGTAACTTTCTTTAGGCGACTCATTCAATTCATGTTTTATGTGGAACAATTAATATAGTTCTTCTTCTTCTCTTCCACCATTTACTTTTTTATGGAAGTGTTGGGGGTGAAACGTAGTGATCTTGTGTGTGCTTTTTTAAGGCACTTTGTAAGCTGATATTCATGTTCGTAAGGCTGTTCTTGATGCCGTCGCTCCATCTTTGCGTGGTCTTCCTCTTGCCTTGTACTCATTATACTTTTTGTGTGTGGCTCTCTTTGGTAGGCGATACCAGGGCATTCTGGTCAGGTGTCCAAACCATTTAATCTGTTGTTCTTTTATGAATTGCATAACTGGTTTCACATCCAGTCTTCTTCTGATTTCTTCATTTCATCAATATAGTTCTGTTTGAATAATTGAGTTGAAGTGTATAATTTAATTTAACTTTACTTGAATCAGGCAATACAGCTCTAGGTGAATTATTCAATGGGACAGTATGTGAATCATTCAGTACATCTCTATATGAAGCATTCAATGCAACACTGTGAATTATTCAATGCAGTACTACGTGAATTATTCAATGCAGTACTACGTGAATTATTCAATGGGACAGTATGTGAATCATTCAGTACAGCTCTATATGAAGCATTCAATACAACACTGTGAATTATTCAATGCAGTACTACGTGAATTATTCAATGCAGTACTACGTGAATTATTCAATGGGACAGTATGTGAATCATTCAGTACAGCTCTATATGAAGCATTCAATACAACACTGTGAATTATTCAATGCTGCACTACGTGAATTATTCAATGCTGCACTATGTGAATTAGACAATGCTGCACTACGTGAATTATTCAATGCTGCACTATGTGAATTATTCAATGCAGCACTACGTGAATTATTCAATGCTGCACTACGTGAATTATTCAATGCTGCACTACGTGAATTATTCAATGCTGCACTACGTGAATTAGACAATGAAGAAATGTGCGACTTGTTCATTATTTACTGTTGCTCTCTATCATGTTAGAGAAATGCTGTTTATTTCTAGATTGGAGATGTGTGTGTGTGTGTGTGTGTGTACTGTGTGAAATGGCTTGGTAATTGATGTAGTATTGTTATAATTTAGTATGTTACATTTTTTCTGCAGTTTCTTCGTTTCAGACGTTCCTGTACAAAGTCATTTATCTGGTATATATGGTGAGCTGTCCATTTTCTTTATGTATTCAAATCATTTCTCAGTCTTGCTGTCTCTTCTATCTTCAATTTGATGAAGTGGTGTTGATATCATGGTCTCTGCTATCACCTATTGCTTTGTGTGTGTGTGTAGATTGCTTAATAAAAACTACAATTTGACTTTGCTGTCGTTGCTTATGCTTTAATGTCGTATTCTAGAATTCATCTCACTCGTCTAGTATATAACCATTTTGTACACTCTGATCAGCTACATTGGTTGAGATTGGTTTCAGCTCCTGAGGGGTCTACCCCAAGTGTATTATAACTTTTATTGGTACATAGCTACTACGATCAAGTACTTGTGGTTCAATTTTGTGAACGATGTAAACTGCATAGAATGCCAAATCTGAGGTGGAAGAAGCATGCCATTTTATTTAGTTGAAAATATGTTTGTCATCTGTTCATATGGAGATTTTTACTAGTATTCAACTTCATCTCCTCTGGCTAACTTTTCCTGTATTTCAGAATGGTTATTGGTTTAAATAACGAATTTTCAATTCAAATGTTGTATCAATCCTAACAAATGCCAGCGAGAGTTGGAAAATGACTAAAGATATAGAAAGCAAGTTGAATGCATTTGAAAATAGATGTCTGCGAAAAATAATGAATATAAAATGGAACGAATTCAGGAGAAGTGATGAAAACAGAGACATGTCTGGTCAACTACTAGTGACAGCTGTTATAAGAAAGAGATGATGGAGATATGTTGGGCACACCTTGAGGAGAAATGATCAACAAATATCAAAGCAGGCATTGAAGTAGGATGCAAAGGGTTCAAGAAAGAGAGGTCGACCCAAGGAGACCCTGATACGAACTTTGCTGAGAGAGGCAGGAAATATCGGTCTCAGTTCCATGGAGGAAATTGAGCGAGTTGTCCAGGATAGAGAGGTATGGAGAAATGACTTGCAGGTCCTATGTAACGTATAACGGTACGAGAGGAATTATTATTATTGAACTTTCCATCTTTTATTTGTTGTTGTTCGTTATTTCTATCTATGTAAGTGTATGACTTTTATTTTGTGGGCCATACAGTTTGTATAGTTGAATGCTTGTTTCTGGAATGTCGATGTCTCCCACTATAATCTCCGTTTCATCGATGGTATTCCCAAACAATTCGTTGCTTGCTATTTCTTCTTCTTCTTTTTGCGTTCGCCAGTATTTAGGTGTAGTCAGGGCGCCTGGCATGGCACTTCTGACTGATTTTTCCGTGAAGGCATGCTTTCTCTTTGTTATCAGTGTTCCCCTGCCATACAGACGGGCTGTCTCCGAGTTCAGAGGTAGTTTGCTATTTCATTTCCTAGTATGAGAACTTTTACTGTTGTATAATTCTCTGTCAATTCAGACAGTCTGATGTGCTCATATAGAACATCCGCTATGGCTGTTGAGATACATGTCTTGCATTCATGTAACATCAATTTGGAGAGACCGGGATAAGTGGCGAACAACTGTGGAGGCCCTCTGATCCACGAGTAGCGGAGAGTGATAGGTAAGTAAGCATGTCACATCAATATGGTCTCCGAACAAATGGAAACTTCTAGGTTTCTGATGCCTTCTGTCGTTCATCCATTTAAATTTCATGTTTCATGCTTTCATTTTCATACTCTCTTTTCTCTCTGTGTCTTGACTCCCAAGCGCACAGAAGAATGGCAGCATTGTTGAACTCGAATAAGGTAGGGTTCAAACTGCATCTGATAAATAAAAATGATACCTAAAATACAACTAAGTAAGCACTATCTTTACGACAACTACAATATTGATCAATACAAATTCCTAATTTTATTTTCATAGTTTTATATAAGAATCTCCCATTGATAACGTCTGGCTGTACTGACCCAGACAGTACGTAGATGTCAGTAAATAACTGCAAGTTGTGTTCGTTTAATCATATTTGATTTCAGTTGGAAATGGTATCTCCATTGAACTTAATTGTAACCATAAAAAAAAAAGTAATGATACAGTTATCTGTGAATAACAAAGATTGTCATGACCTAACTCTTTATAACTAATACATGTCACGTGTTTGTCTGTCCATTATGACATTTTGACATTAAGAAAATATAGTCCCTTAAAATAGCTCAATCTCAAACTGAGTTCAGTTGAAAGTGTTTAAATTAACAAAAAATTACAGTTGTTGATTAAAAAAAAAAGTTAACAGGAAAATAGTGTTAGAAAATGTCAGTCTTCAAAAAGCTTGAAAGAACAGTAAAAAAGTAGATAATAAATAGTATGATGGCGGCAGTGAAATTGATGTGATACAAATTAAAACATAATTAGTTTGTTAGAACGAGGAAGTTAAAAATAATGCTATTATATGGATATGTTGTTTTATTTATGCTATCAATAATAGCATTATTGATATTGACTGGCCGAATGGACTGAAGAGTGGCTCCCATGCCCTCTCTCTCTCTTTCTTTTGCCTGTTACACCCTTGGCGTTTAGGGCAGCAACAAACGCATACCATTCTTTTCTATTCATGGCCTTCCTCTGCATTGTGTTCCAGCTATGATTCATTTCTTTTAGTTCTTGCTCATTTCAGTTGTTATCTGTGATAGTTTTCTAGCTTCGTACATTGCTCTTACATTTCAGTTGTTATCTGTGATAGTTTTCCAGCTTCGTACATTATTCTTACATTTCAGTTGTTATCTGTGATAGTTTTCTAGCTTCGTACATTATTCTTACATTTCAGTTGCTATCTGTGATAGTTTTCCAGCTTCGTACATTGTTCTTACATTTCAGCTGTTATCTGTGATAGTTTTCCAGCTTTGTACATTATTCTTACATTTCAGTTGTTATCTGTGATAGTTTTCTAGCTTCGTACATTATTCTTACATTTCAGTTGTTATCTGTGATAGTTTTCCAGCTTCGTACATTATTCTTACATTTCAGTTGTTATCTGTGATAGTTTTCCAGCTTCGTACATTGTTCTTACATTTCAGCTGTTATCTGTGATAGTTTTCTAGCTTCGTACATTATTCTTACATTTCAGTTGTTATCTGTGATAGTTTTCCAGCTTCGTACATTATTCTTACATTTCAGTTGTTATCTGTGATAGTTTTCCAGCTTTGTACTTTATTCTTACATTTCAGTTGTTATCTGTGATAGTTTTCTAGCTTCGTACATTGTTCTTACATTTCAGCTGTTATCTGTGATAGTTTTCCAGCTTTGTACTTTATTCTTACATTTCAGTTGTTATCTGTGATAGTTTTCTAGCTTCGTACATTATTCTTACATTTCAGTTGTTATCTGTGATAGTTTTTCAGCTTCGTACATTGTTCTTACATTTCAGTTGTTATCTGTGATAGTTTTCCAGCTTCGTACATTATTCTTACATTTCAGAATCCAATTCTGGTCTTGGTTTTGGCATTCAGGATTTCCGTCCTCATGAAAGTAGCTTCCTTTCGGCTTTCACCACTTCCAGTCATATGAGTCAATGACTCTGGTAACCTTTCATGCCGGTGAATATGTTTTGTCTTTGTTGCTGTTTCCGTAACGTTAAGATTATTTAAAGGATGTGATTGCTAGTCCCAAGCCCAACCCCCAACCTGGAGGACCAGGAGACCATACTTCGTCAGTCCCCTCCTCAGTGGCCTGTCCGGTTTGGTTGATCCTGCCAGGAACATAATTTATCGCCGTCCTAGCCCACTGTATCATTGAAGCACTGCAAGCCACCCCACTACTACAAGATAATGGCCTCATGGGAAGGGGCTCTCATGGGAAGGGGCTCTCATGGGAAGGGGCTCTCATGGGAAGGGGCTCATGGGAAAGGAGCTCCCATGCGGAGACCCGTATTCAATTCATGGTAATGTCAATAATTTTGTTGTTGTTGTGGGCATAAATGATAAATCCTAACCTGAACAGCTTTGCGGCGACTGCACTAGCCATGCGGCCATTAAATTCCTCAGGCTCTCGTCCCACCTGTCCTATAGCGCCCTAAAAAGCGGTACTACAGACAGTAACTACAATTTTGTTTTGATCAATGAGATTCATGGACGATGACAGCAAAAAGATTAAGAAAAATTACAGCGATAGAAATGAGATTCTTGAGAATAGAACAAAAGTGCCTACGAACAGAGGTACAACTTATAGTTGTTCTTGGCTAAAGGGGCCTACGAACTGAGGTACAACGTATAGGTGTTCTTGGCTAAAGGGGCCTACGAACAGAGGTACAACTTATATTTGTTCTTGGCTAAAGGGGCCTACGAACTGAGGTACAACGTGTAGTTGTTCTTGGCTAAAGGGGCCTACGAACTGAGGTACAACGTATAGGTGTTCTTGGCTAAAGGGGCCTACGAACAGAGGTACAACGTATAGGTGTTCTTGGCTAAAGGGGCCTACGAACAGAGGTACAACTTATATTTGTTCTTGGCTAAAGGGGCCTACGAACTGAGGTACAACGTATAGTTGTTCTTGGCTAAAGGGGCCTACGAACTGAGGTACAACGTATAGGTGTTCTTGGCTAAAGGGGCCTACGAACTGAGGTACAATGTATAGGTGTTCTTGGCTAAAGGGGCCTACGAACTGAGGTACAACGTATAGTTGTTCTTGGCTAAAGGGGCCTACGAACTGAGGTACAACGTATAGGTGTTCTTGGCTAAAGGGGCCTACGAACTGAGGTACAACGTATAGTTGTTCTTGGCTAAAGGGGCCTACGAACTGAGGTACAACGTATAGTTGTTCTTGGCTAAAGGGGCCTACGAACAGAGGTACAACGTATAGTTGTTCTTGGCTAAAGGGGCCTACGAACTGAGGTACAACGTATAGGTGTTCTTGGCTAAAGGGGCCTACGAACTGAGGTACAATGTATAGGTGTTCTTGGCTAAAGGGGCCTACGAACTGAGGTACAACGTATAGTTGTTCTTGGCTAAAGGGGCCTACGAACTGAGGTACAACGTATAGGTGTTCTTGGCTAAAGGGGCCTACGAACAGAGGTACAACGTATAGGTGTTCTTGGCTAAAGGGGCCTACGAACAGAGGTACAACGTATAGGTGTTCTTGGCTAAAGGGGCCTACGAACTGAGTTACAACGTATAGTTGTTCTTGGCTAAAGGGGCCTACGAACAGAGGTACAACGTATAGTTGTTCTTGGCAAAGATCAATTATACATCACAATATGATTAATCCAATTGGTCGTAAAGAATGTTCGCAAACTAACAAACAAACTACAATACCCAATGACTCAAGAAAAGAGACAATTAGAAATGTCTGTGGCTTAAGCGGTAGTGAGCTACATAAAAACCCAAGTGTACCTGGTTCAAACTCTGCGGCGGGTAATTTGGAAGAAAGTTCGTTCCCGTGGATGTTCACGAACGGTAAAAATATAGCTCATCTTTCCGAAAACAATGGCAAACTACTGAACGTATAAGTGGTGTCTAGAAAACCGATGACTCGCTTACTCTGGTTGATGGCGACGCCCTAAGATTTCTCGGACATTCACCTTTTTCTTTGTCTTCTATCTACACTTTCTCGGACATTCTTCTTTTTCTTTGTCTTCTATCTACACTTTCTCGGACATTCTCTTTTTCTTTGTCTTCCATCTACACTTTCTCGGACATTCTTCTTTCTTCTTTGTCTTCTATCTACACTTTCTCGGACATTCTCTTTTTCTTTGTCTTCCATCTACACTTTCTCGACATTCTCCTTTTCTTTGTCTTCTATCTACACTTTCTCGGACATTCTTCTTTTTCTTTGTCTTCTATCTACACTTTCTCGGACATTCTCCTTTCTTCTTTGTCTTCTATCTACACTTTCTCGGACATTCTCCTTTTTCTTTGTCTTCTATCTACACTTTCTCGGACATTCTCCTTTTTCTTTGTCTTCTATCTACACTTTCTCGGACATTCTCCTTTTTCTTTGTCTTCTATCTACACTTTCTCGGACATTCTCCTTTTTCTTTGTCTTCTATCTACACTTTCTCGGACATTCTCCTTTCTTCTTTGTCTTCTATCTACACTTTCTCGGACATTCTTCTTTTTCTTTGTCTTCTATCTACACTTTCTCGGACATTCTTCTTTTTCTTTGTCTTCTATCTACACTTTCTCGGACATTCTTCTTTTTCTTTGTCTTCTATCTACACTTTCTCGGACATTCTTCTTTTTCTTTGTCTTCTATCTACACTTTCTCGGACATTCTCTTTTTTCTTTGTCTTCTATCTACACTTTCTCGGACATTCTCCTTTTTCTTTGTCTTCTATCTACACTTTCTCGGACATTCTTCTTTTTCTTTGTCTTCTATCTACACTTTCTCGGACATTCTTCTTTTTCTTTGTCTTCTATCTACACTTTCTCGGACATTCTCCTTTTTCTTTGTCTTCCATCTACACTTTCTCGGACATTCACCGTTTTCTTTGTCTTCTATCTACACTTTCTCGGACATTCTTCTTTTTCTTTGTCTTCTATCTACACTTTCTCGGACATTCTTCTTTTTCTTTGTCTTCTATCTACACTTTCTCGGACATTCTTCTTTTTCTTTGTCTTCTATCTACACTTTCTCGGACATTCTTCTTTTTCTTTGTCTTCTATCTACACTTTCTCGGACATTCTCCTTTTTCTTTGTCTTCTATCTACACTTTCTCGGACATTCTCCTTTTTCTTTGTCTTCTATCTACACTTTCTCGGACATTCTCCTTTTTCTCGGACATTCTCTTTTTTTCTTTGTCTTCTATCTACACTTTGTCGGACATTCTCCTTTTTCTTTGTCTTCTATCTACACTTTCTCGGACATTCTCCTTTTTCTTTGTCTTCTATCTACACTTTCTCGGACATTCTTCTTTTTCTTTGTCTTCTATCTACACTTTCTCGGACATTCTCCTTTTTCTTTGTCTTCTATCTACACTTTCTCGGACATTCTCTTTTTTCTTTGTCTTCCATCTACACTTTCTCGGACATTCTCCTTTTTCTCGGACATTCTCTTTTTTCTTTGTCTTCTATCTACACTTTCTCGGACATTCTCTTTTTCTTTGTCTTCCATCTACACTTTCTCGGACATTCTCCTTTTTCTTTGTCTTCTATCTACACTTTCTCGGACATTCTCATTTTTCTTTGTCTTCTATCTACACTTTCTCGGGCATTCTCATTTTCTTTGTCTTCTATCTACACTTTCTCGGACATTCTCCTTTTTCTTTGTCTTCTATCTACACTTTCTCGGACATTCACCTTTTTCTTTCTCTTCTATCTACACTTTCTCGGACGTTCGATGGTCGCTACACAATATTGTTAGCTGTCGACCGACTTCATATTATAATTTTTAAAAACCTTATATTATAATACTTGGATTCTCCGAAAGGAGTTAATTCTTATTTTTCATGTTTGTTGGCCTACACGCTCTGATATAACCAATAAAAGGTTCGCCTTAGGTTGAAAGGGGCGTGCCTCGGCTTAAAGAGGCTTTAACCCCTACTTAACAAACAAACCGACTTGTCCCTCGGAAGTTCGATGATTCTTCTTCTTCACCCTTCGCCACTAGGGAAGCATAGGTCCGCAACCAAGGCCTTCCAAGCCTGCCTGTCCAAGGCCATCCTTTCCAGATCTCGCCACTCTCTCCCCGTCCTCTTGCATTCCATCTCTAACTCCCGTCTCCAGGTGTTTCTGGGTCTTCCTTACTTCTATTGCCCTGGGGGTTCCATCGGAGAGCCTGTCCCACGATGCTGTCAGGGGTTTCCTCAGTGTGTGTCCTATCCATCTCCACCTTCTGCTCATTATCTCTTGTTCCACCTGCCGTTGTCCTGTCCTATCCCACAGTTCTCTGTTTGTGGTCCTGTCGTACCATCTCAGATGTAGTATCTTGCGTAGGCATCTATTGATGAATGTCTGCAACTTTTTGGTGTTCCCTTTAGTTGTTCTCCATGTCTCTGCTCCATACAGAAGGACAGACTTGACATTTGAGTTAAATATCATTATCTTAGTTTTCTTCCTAATCATTCTTGAACTCCATATGTTCTTCAGAATGGCAAATGCTGATCTTGCCTTTTGTATTCTAACCTTAACATCTTCATCTGTGCCACCTTGAATGTTGACGACACTTCCCAGATATGTAAATGTGTCCACCTCTTTTAGTGGTGATCCTCTCAATAAGATTTGGTCTCTGGAACCAGCATTTAATCTCATGATCTTTGTTTTCTCCCCATGAATAGTCAGGCCTAGTTGATGTGAGACTGTTTCTAGTTTTGTTATTTTCTCTTGCATCTGCCGATGGTTGTGAGAGAGGAGTGCTAGATCATCTGCAAAATCCAGATCCTCCAATTGACTCATCATGGTCCATTGTATTCCATTTCTTCCCCTGACAGTTGTTGATCTCATTATCCAGTCAATAGCCAGCAGGAAAAGGAAGGACGATAAAAGGCAGCCCTGTCGCACACCAGTTTTTATTTCGAAGGCCTCTGTCAGTTTTCCTTCATGCAGTACTCTAGCCGTAGTCTCCTCATACATTTTCTCTATTAGGTTGGTTAGCTTCTGGGGTCGTAGAAGTTTCCAGAGTGTTTCCCTGTCTAGGCTATCGAATGCCTTTTCATAGTCCACAAAGTTTATGTAGAGGGATAAGTTCCACTCGATGCCCTGCTCCACTATGATACGTAGCGTCGATATTTGATCTGTGCAGGATCTGTTTTGCCTAAATTCTGCTTGTTCATCCCTTAGTACTGCATCTGTAGTTTCCTTGAGTCTCTCTAGGATGATTCGACTTAGTATTTTGCCTGGTACAGACAGGAGCATTATTCCTCTATAGTTCGGGCATTCTTGGAGGTCACCCTTTTTAGGTAGTTTGACTATATAGCCCTCTCTCCAGTCTTTTGGTATTTTTTCCCCTCTCCCAAATTTTTCCCAACAAGCCATGTAGCATGTCTGTTGAGATGTCAGCATTTGCTTTTATGGCCTCTGCAGGTATACCATCTGGGCCTGTAGCTTTACCATTTCGTAGTTGGAGAATGGCCTTCTTTATTTCCACTTTGCTTGGCTTGCTACAGTCGATTGTTAGATCTTTTGCAGCTGGATCTATGTCCGGTTGGCCTAGGGGAACTGGCCTATTTAAAAGGTCTTTGAAATGTTCTGCCCACCTCTGCATCTGTTCTTGAGCATTGCCGAGTAATCTTCCAGCCTTGTCCTTAATTGGTTTATTTATTTGTTGGTATTTTCCTGTCAATTTCCTTGTGTTATCGTATAAATCTTTCAGGTTACCCTTAGCTGCTGCCTCTTCTGCTTCTCTTGCCAGGTCATCTATATACTTTCTTTTATCTGCTTTTATACTTCTCTTCACCTCCCTGTTGGCTTTTGTATATTTTTCTTGTGCTGCGGCCTTTGCTGATCTTGTTCTGCTATTAGAGAGGTCAGCCTTTCTGCCTCTTCTCTGTTATCTTATCTAACGTTGATTCTGATAGCCATTCCTTGTGGTGGTGTGTCTTTTTTCCAAGGGTATTTTCACATGTACTAGTCCAGGCTTCTTTAACTTTATGCCAGTGGTCTTCAATACTTCCTTCATCAACTTCTAGGGCCTCAAATTTGTTGGAAATCGTGACACTAAATATATCCTTTTCCTTCTGCTCCTTCAGATGTCCCACATTGTATCTCACCCTGTTACCATGCGTGGTAGTCATGAATCTCTTGAGTTTCATTCGCACCTTTGCTATAACAAGGTGGTGATCAGAGGCCACATCTGCTCCTCCATATACTTTTACGTCGTACAGTGACCTTCTGAACTTCCCCGTTATGCAGATGTGGTCGATTTGGTTTTCTGTCCTGTGGTCTGGTGATATCCATGTAGCTGTGTGGATTCTTTTGTACTGAAAAGGCTACCTTCTATAACAACTGGTTTGCTGGCAAAGATCCACAAACATCTCTCCATTTTCATTTATTTCCTCTAGTTCGTGTTTGCACATGGTTTCCTCGAAGCCCCAGTTGTCTCTGCCTATCTTTGCATTAAAGTCTCCTAGCAAAATAGTAAGATCCTTACTTTTAAATTTGCCTAATACACCCTGTAACTTATTGTAAAATTCTTCTTTTATTTGTTCTTTGCTATCATTTGTTGGGACGTAGCATTGGACTATGTTCAGTTTAATTTTTGCATTGGAGGTTTTGAAAGTTGCCCGGATCATTCTTGGTCCTAACGGCTCCCATTCAATTAATGCCTTTTGTGCTTGTTTGGCCAATATCAATGCTACTCCCTTCATGTGTGGTGCGTCTTCCTCCTCTCTTCCGGAGTACAGTATTGATTCCCCGTTGTAAGTCTAGTGTGTCCTGCATTTGTCCATCTGGTTTCGACCAGTCCCAGGATGGCCAGTCCATATGTCCTCATTTCCCGTGCCACCTGTGCTGTCTTCCCAGTTTCGAACATCGTGCGGACATTCCAGGTGCCAATCCTGGAGATCTTCCGGGTTGAAAGAAGGTGAGTCGGCAGCCCGATTTTCTTTCGAATTTCACCGGGTTGCTTCATGAGTCCCTCTACTTGGGGTCCCTCTTCTTCCTCGGGTGGCGAGCTTTGAATTTTCTTGGTTGTGGTTTCTGTAGCTATCTGGTGTTTTTATGGTGTGGGGTAGCCAGCCCCACGACCAACCTCCTCAGTCGCCTCTTACGACATGCATGGCAGGTGACAGTGGTTATATTCTTTACATCCCCAATTTGGGCCCCGGTAACCACTCGGGCGGACGTTCGATGGTTGCTACACAATATTGTTAGCTGTCGACCGACTTGTCCCTCGGACGTTCGATGGTCGCTACACAATATTGTTAGCTGTCGACCGACTTGCCCCTTGGACGTTCGATAGTCGCTACATAATATTGTTAGCTGTCGACCGACTTGTCCCTCAGACGTTCGATGGTCTCTACAAAATATTGTTAGCTGTCGGCCGACTTGTCCCTTTCCCAATTCCTCCAACATTTCATAAAACAAGTCGATACACTTCTTTCATTAACTATTGACATTTACAAGACACTTCTATCATAACTTGACTAAAGACACTTCTTTCGGTCTCCCAATAGACTGACTATTTTTGACCACCGTCCAATTTTCTCTCTGTGATTCTAGTTTGTTCCTTTTTTCTTTCTTTCTTTCTCTTTTTCCCTTGGTTCCAGGTTCCAGTGTTTCTTGAAATAAAAAGAACATCACGGAATGGTAACTGAACCCAAGGAAAAAAAGATAATCTTTTTTGTTCTTGAAAACTGGATCTCAAAACTGATTTATAACCAATATATCTGGCTAATTATTAGCCTAACCGGGTTAAACTACTCTCGTGGTTGACCTATATGTGCACAGTCATCTGTAGTAGATTGCACAAGTTTGAGATCGACGTCACTGCACTTCTTTCTTATCATTAGGTACTCGGTTGCCTGTATTAGACACTAAGAACTTCAGCAAATCTGCTTGAAATTTACCTGACTATACTCATGGAAGACTACAAGATGACGTTTTCTACAGGAAATAATAATGGCTCTGGCGGGATTGGTTAATGTGCTTCTAACAGATTTATAGAAACACAGTTACATTCAATAAATATTAACAGATAGAAATATGAATGATATTGTAAAAACTGCATTAATCTTTTGATAGATCTATTATTTGAGGCAGAGATTAACCATATACAGAAGACATGGACTCTGTTGCCGGCAGGTCGGCTGGGACAGCCAAGGCTGACGGAGAACGAACCGGAAACGCTGGTAAACCGGACACCCCGCCGGGGATAAGAACCATAACTCCAGATGGCGCTGAAGATGTGACGAACCACCCAATTCGAAGGATGTAAAAACAGATTTCCGCATGAATGAGTTTATGGAATATGGTGATCATGAGAGAGAGATAGATAGATGAAGAGAGAAGACATGGAAAGCTCAGGAATAGCTAAAGGTGGAAAACTTGGCATGAGTTGGTTGGGGTTCTTGCCCAAACCGGGATTAAAAAGGATAATGAGAGAGAGAGAAGGAGAGGGAGAGAGAGAATTGAGAGAGATAGAGAGGGGATTATGTGCAAATATGCCCAGGAAAAGGGTAGACGGTAGAAGATCCGAGGCTGTGACTTCTAAATAAGTATGTCTCATTCTTTTTCATTCCTTTCTGCTCCCAAAAGAAAAACCGCTGAAATTCTGTTTTTTTCTCTCTCTCTCTCTCTCTCTCTCTCATCATGCCTTTCAAACCCTGGATGGTGCACAGTTACTTAACCAACACATGCCAAGTCGTTGTTTTATTTTAGCAATATTTACAGCTTCCTTCCCAAAACTTCCGCATATCTTTAACCTCTGCTTCAAATATCTTTCTATTCCTCTCTATCTTTAGCTTTCCCTGCGGGTTCCAGAAAAGTGCCCTGCCTGTTATATTAACCACGGGTTTTCTCAAAGCTGCAAGTTATCACTATTTATATTCATTTTTCAATTCAGTGTTTCTAAAGAGATATAGATGTTAAAGTAAAGGAATCATTTCTCAAATCTCGAGATATATCACGGGAATACGGTGTTATGTACTTATTTCTTTTGTCCGTCGGCATACGATGGGTGATTTGGTCAACATCACATCGGTCACATTTACTTCCCAGTGCTTTTCCTGGTCACTAATTGAGGCTGTGTTGATCCGAGAGCCGCTGCGGTCGAAAATACTGAAATTATTTCAAGAACTATGTTAGTTTTTTCATTGCAGTTTCTGTACCGTGGTTATTTATTTATATATTGTGACTGTTATCGATAACTGAACAACCAATAACATGGGGGCAATATTGAACAAGAAAGATACGCTTGACCATAGGCGTTCACAGACGTTTTTCAGGAGGGTAAAATAAATAAAACCAATTAGTTGTTAGTTTACTACGAGGAAATGGAGAAGACCAGATTGGCATAAAACTGTGTTACTGGGAGAGGGGGAGGGGAAGGGGGTTGGCACATGCCTCCCTTTTGCCTTAACGTGTGGACGCCCATGCGCGTGACACAGCGGTGAAGTATTTTGGGGGTCAGAAGACTATAGATCACAGTGTATAGAGGTGAAAGATCAAAGGTGAATCAAGGTTAGCTGAGTCTGCAACCGAATATTTGGCAGCTGAGGGTGCACGCACCACACATACATTCACACACAGAAAACATACCCCAAGTACACGCCCTACATTTGTATATATATATAATATATATAAAGTCGGTTAATGAGAATTGAATGATCTGAAATGAAGGCAATGATGATAGTTAAATAAAATATATCAGCAGAAACAAACTCTATGATATCGTGTTTTTATTTTTACTGTAAACTGAAGACATAAGCATGACACGTCTGAACATAATTGCGCGTGTATATGACTGGGTGTGTTTGTGTAGGCATGTGTAGGTGAGTGATTGTGCGTATGAGTGTGTATATGCATGTGTGAGTGTGTGCCAGTGTGTAAGTACGCATGCTTGTATGTTTGTGTATGTACGAGTATATATGTGTTCCTTCATGCATGCGTATGTACATACAAACCTTGCAATTCTCCGTGTGACCTGATTGCTATCAAACTTTACTCACAAAATTTGGTTTTATTTTCTTGCTCACATAAACACATGTTTCGTAAACGCCATGCCATACCACAACTCGCGCTCGTATTGAAGGGCTAGGTAATGGGTACCGTGAGAAATAAGGGTAGGGGTTCAAGTCCTGTGTTTGATAATTTTTTTTTTCCGGAAGCACCTAATACTTGTACACAGTTTATTTATTGATAATATTCATTGTTTCGTTGCTTCCCGGTGTTCTTAAAAATTCCTTGTTCTCATACCACAACACAAACTAACAGAAATATTGTAACTATTAATACACGTTCTTTTATTTTACTTCCTGGTTCGATACCAGATCCATGGAAATGTAAACGCCCCTGTGGTGCCGGGCCCGCAAAAGAAGCAAAGAAAAGTAACAGTGCAACCTACAAGGCATGTCGTAAGAGGCGACTGATGTAGAAGTCTGCGGAAGCTACCCTAGTAAATAAAAACGTCGTAGAAATCGGATGTGCTGGCCTACTTGTAGCCGCATAACTGTCACAATGTACATTCGCTCTTAGGCTCAGATCACATATAAATCCCACAGAGTGGTTCACAAGTGGTCGATATGGAGCGTTCGAAGAAGAAAAGGAATCATTTGACCCGAGCAGCGAAAACTTGAGAGCCCTGTGAAGAAGAAGAAGAAAGAAGAAAAATGTAACATAATTTGTCAACATGGATTTAAGATCATGACATTTCATCAAACAAATCCATAAACAGAACAGAAATTGTCTTAATCAAAAACATTACACTTATTTTTATTTCTAAGGTTTCATGAAAATGGCAAATAGAACAACTGATCCAGTCTACGGGTAACACTTTTCTACATCATAGACAATTTAACAATTACAGTTTTGACATGTATTTGTTGCTGTTTTCAAACACTACTTGCAGCTAGGACGTGATTTAGACAGAAAATTGTTCCCAGAATTTCAACAGCTTCATGTCCCAATAACATAACAACAGCAAGTTTATATTAAGCAGTCATGCTAATTTATATAAATGTTGGAGTTTATAAATTAAGTTGACGAAACAATAACAATTTGTTGTTAAATTTTATTGAATGAGACTAATTTAGTTATTCGAGGGTGGGAAGTTAGTTATTCGAGGGTGGAAGTAAGTTATTCAAGGGGTGGGAAAGTTAGTTATTCAAGGGGTGGAAAGTTAGTTATTCGAGGGTGGAAAAGTTAGTTATTCGAGGGTGGAAAGTTAGTTATTCGAGGGTGGGAAAGTTAGTTATTCAAGGGTGGGAAAGTTAGTTATTCGAGGGTGGAAAGTTAGTTATTCGAGGGTGGAAAGTAACTAAAGATATTGCAAGTAAATAGAAAAATTTATGTCTGAGAAAATGAATGAACATAACATGGGACGAATTCAGAAAAGGTGATGCAAGCAGAGAAATGTCTGGTCAATTACTAGTAACAATTGTTATAGGAAAGAAAAGATGTTGGGCATACTCTGAGTTAAATGATCACAGAATCACAATGCAGGCATTTAAGTTGGAAGAAAATGGTTCAGAAAGAAATGACGATAGGAAAATCTTATTTTATTTTTCCCGATCCAGAAGCACTTGAGCTGAAAGCTCTTCGGCTCGGTGTCATGGACATCGTAACCCTTCGGTTCGGTGCCACGAACACCGTAAATCTGGAGAACCTGTAGCTTTTCTGCCAGTCCGCGGAGTTGAACCCGCACAAACAGAGGACTTGTTACCCGTAGTCCAACGCGCTACGAACACGCTGGGCAGGCGGGCAGGAAAAATCTTATAAAGAAATGTACTGAGGCGAGAAATATCGGTCTCAATAGAAGAGAATTCCATGATAGAGCGGTATGGATAACTTTCTTGTATGCACACATAACGGTATGAGAGGAATACAACGGATAGAGCGGTATGGATAACTTTCTTGTATGCACGCATAACGGTATGAGAGGAATACAACGGATAGAGTGGTATGGATAACTTTCTTGTATGCACGCATAACGGTATGAGAGGAATACAATAGATAGAGCGGTATGGATAACTTTCTTGTATGCACGCATAACGGTATGAGAGAAATACTACGGATAGAGCGGTATGGATAACTTTCTTGTATGCACGCATAACGGTATGAGAGGAATACAACGGATAGAGTGGTATGGATAACTTTCTTGTATGCACGCATAACGGTATGAGAGGAATACAATAGATAGAGCGGTATGGATAACTTTCTTGTATGCACGCATAACGGTATGAGAGAAATACTACGGATAGAGCGGTATGGATAACTTTCTTGTATGCCCGCATAACGGTACGAGAGGAATACAATTTAGTTACTAAACAAACAAGTTGGCTGGGATCACTGATAGAAATCCGTGTATTTGTTCAAATCCCGAAACAGTCAATTTTCTATTTACCCATATGAAGATGGATAACAATAATAATTAAGTTAGGGTAAATTCAGAATCGTCGCTGAAGTTATCAGAGTTTTGAAGATGATTGATTGATTGATAGGACCATCCATCATTGCACTTCGGTTAGTAACTTTATGTGCTCCGATATCTTTATTACACAGGAACATCTCAGCTGCTGTGTGCGAACTCCGTAGCACCGGCGATTGTCAATGATGTAATTTTTTGAAGATGGTGAATATATTTTTGTAGGAATTTTATTTGAAATCTGTTCTAATGAAATTTGCCCGGGCAGCGGCTTTCCAGCCTGTTCTCGATTTTGAACTGCCAATGGTTATTTTATGCGCTCAACTTGAATATGGAACTCACATTTTATCGTCCGTCTCCGATAGGACTAGGAACTCGATCTCACCTACACTGAGATCGGGAATCTTTGACGATGATACTTTCAGCTGGGTTCAGCTGTAAGGGCCTAGAAAGTTCTGGATAATCTGTGCGCATGGACCACGATTCTTGTTTCCAGCTAGAAAAATAATCAATGGACGAAATAGTTAAGGCGAGAGACCCACCCAGAACAATTGTTGTCTTAAAATAATTTTAAAAAAAGCTATCAAAACATATTGTCATACAATATGGTCACATGTTGCAAAACACATTGTATTTGATGATAAACAACATTTTGTGTATGCATTGTAGTAATTTATTAAAAAAATAATTAATTTTCTTGAAAATATATTGTAACACTCCCACCCTTCATCGTGCAGTGAATTTCAAAACCATAAGAAGACCAAAGAATGCCAAACTTGCATATGATGTACATATCACCCATAGTTATAGCGTGAACCTCCAAAAATGTCTAACTCAACTGGTTTCGTAGATATGGTTTTTTGCAATGTAATCATTCCAAATTAAAACACAAATTTCAAATTAGAACAGCAATATCTCTGCTATAGATACAGTTTAGACAAAAAGTGAAGGTTCATGCTATAACTATGTGTGATATGTACGTCATAGGCTAGTTTGGCATTCTTTGCACTTCTTATATTTGTGAAATCCACTGCACGATGAAGGGAGGGGGTTACAATATATGTTCAAGAAAATTAATTCTTTTTTTAAATAACTTATTACAGTGCATACTCTAAACGTTGTTTATCATAAAAAACAATGTCTTTTACAACATGTGACCAAATTGTATGACAATATGTTTGTTAGTTTTTTCTGTGAATTAATAAAAAGACAACCCTTGTTCTGGGTGGGTCTCTCCTAAAAATCCGTTTTAATTCCAGAGGTATATTGGAAAATTCCTTTGGCATAGATGTCAACAACTGGGAGAATGTTGCTCAAGACAGATCAACCTGGCGCACACTTCTTCGACACGGTTCTCGGCCTGCGAGGCAGGTAGAACAGCACGGATGGAACAAAAACGTCAAAATAAAAAGGCAGTATTGGAAAATATTGTGTTAGGCGTGCAATTTAAAAAAAATAAACGGTACATAATGGGTTATGCAATCAGCATCAAGTCGTTCGTCTTTACTTGTCAGTGCTTCTCTGGTGTCGCTCATTTTTACTTGTCAGTGTTTCTCTGGTGTCTTCGTCTTTACTTGTCAGTGTTTCTCTGGTGTCGTTCGTCTTTACTTGTCAGTGTTTCTCTGGTGTCTTCCTCTTTACTTGTCAGTGTTTCTCTGGTGTCGCTCATTTTTACTTGTCAGTGTTTCTCTGGTGTCGCTCATTTTTACTTGTCAGTGTTTCTCTGGTGTCTTCGTCTTTACTTGTCAGTGTTTCTCTGGTGTCGTTCGCCTTTACTTGTCAGTGTTTCTCTGGTGTCTTCTGTCTCTCTTACTTGTCAGTGTTTCTCTGGTGTCTTCGTCTTTACTTGTCAGTGTTTCTCTGGTGTCTTCGTCTTTACTTGTCAGTGTTTATCTGGTGTCTTCGTCTTTACTTGTCAGTGTTTATCTGGTGTCTTCGTCTTTACTTGTCAGTGTTTCTCTGGTCTCTTCCTCTTTACTTGTCAGTGTTTCTCTGGTCTCTTCCTCTTTACTTGTCAGTGTTTCTCTGGTCTCTTCCTCTTTACTTGTCAGTGTTTCTCTGGTGTCTTCCTCTTTACTTGTCAGTGTTTCTCTGGTCTCTTCCTCTTTACTTCTCAGTGTTTCTCTGGTGTTGTTCGCCTTTACTTGTCAGTGTTTCTCTGGTGTCTGCGTCTTTACTTCTCATTGTTTCTCTGGTGTCTGCGTCTTTACTTCTCAGTGTTTCTCTGGTGTCTGCGTCTTTACTTCTCAGTGTTTCTCTGGTGTTGTTCGCCTTTACTTGTCAGTGTTTCTCTGGTCTCGCTCATTTTTATTTGTCAGTGTTTCTCTGATGTCGTTCATTTTTACTTGTCAGTGTTTCTCTGGTACACAATTGAGGCTGAGTCAACATGAGTGCTGAAGATTCTAAAAACATCACACTCCAACTAGGAAATTTGATCCTGTGACTAAGCGCCTACAAAGCAAATACACTAACCTGCACGCATTCACGGCTCCCAACGAAACTATTAAGATAACATATAAAAGCTGAAGTTACAGGAAGAAGACAATTAAGTCCAATAATTAAACACACAGCGGATAGGAATTGTAATGAGGTCTTTGACAATTTCAGACACAGGCAGAAGCGGATGTAAGAAACATAACGATGATTTCGCTGAGCACTTTAATTAGCACATGCGGAGACGCCGATAGCAAAGTTGATAACAACACTTCCTTTAGAGGCCATATGACGTGGAGATTTCTGGGTTCAAGGCTAAAAATTATCTTGGTGTGGCCATGGTACGCGTTTGGACTACAGGTGACTCTGTTCCTTTTCTTGGGGATCTAAATTACAAGTACCTTTCAAGACGGAGTAAATTTCGCCTGAATGATGAGAACACTGGTTATATAGAAAGCAAGTCTTTACAAAAAAATCTATTATAGACGTAATGACAACGTCTGAATTCAAAGTGCGAAAAAAATGAATTAGTATATGCTTTGTAGTAGCTAGCCAGTCCCCCAGGTGGCAGCTGAGGAACCAGACAGTTAGCTTTAGTGTGTAGCTTGTATATATATTTAGATATTTTATTAGTAGACTTAGTGTTTACACTCTCTAAGCAGAAGGGTAACACTAAACGAGACATTGACGTAGTATAATAGCCGTCCATCGCAAGCGATGATGACAACAATCTCAGACGTGTACTGTTGCACCTCTCTGGTGTGTGCGGAGGTGACTGTAGAGTTCAATCCTAGAACAGAATCCCCGACCACAGGTGGGGCATACATGATCAAGGTTAGACATGTGCGTGTTGTGTGCTCTGTTTTTCGCGCTGCTCGTTTTCTCTGTGACTCAACAATACGATGATTCTCAGCTATTTGGGTTCCTCTTTTGTTGTTACAGCGCCACATTTGGCGATCTTGCGCAAGGATTCCCAGCACGTATTGTCTATATCGAAGCATTTCAGAGACACTTTAAGAGTGTCTTTAAAGCGTTTTTCTGTCCACCAGCTAAACGTCTGCCCCCTTCAAGCTCGCCATACATCAACTGTTTTGGGATGCGTTTATCAGGCATTCGAGCAACGTGACCGACCCATCTCAGTTGGGCCTTCTGCAACAGGTGAGAGCTTTAAGCGTGTTCTTTATGTTGTGTGATTTGCAGTGCCGGATTAGGCTAGCGCGGGCCCGTAGCAAATTTTAGCGCGGGGCCCTAGGTTTTTATGATAATAAATAATAAAACATATTTTACAAACAAACTTGTCTTGATTAAATTCAATGTTCAACGACATACGGTGAGGTTATTTAGACGATCTTGTCCCATCATGTTTCTTAACTCACTTTTTATACGCTTTAATGTTGAAAAAGAACGTTCTCCGCTGCAGTTGGTAATCACTAAAGACAAGTAAATTCGTAAGACTATTTCTACATTTGGGAAACACGACTCTAATGAATTTTCCATTATGCTTTCTTCTAAATCTTCTTGGTAAGAGCTGACAATATTTAGAATTCTTTTCAAGATCTCTTCTGCTGTAAGAGATTTTAATTGCCAAAGTATTCCAAATACACCAGTTACTCTATGGTACTCTGCCATGCGTTTAGGTAAGGCAGAGAGTACATTATCAATTATGACAATAAACACCTGACTTTCGATGGATAAATTCCTCACATGTGGTTTGTGATAAGTATGATGTATGTCCCTTTCATTTGTTTGCATTAATAATATATGCTGAGCCAGAAAAATGTCAAATTTGGCTATTAATTCCAATAAACCTAAATAATTTTCGTTATGAGGTGAACCAATAGTTTCATCCTTACCCCGAAATGCAAGACCTCGCTCTGCTAAAATTGGATAACTGAAGTAATTCGCTCTAAAAGAGTCCGCCAATATGTTTGTTCGGTCTCAATTTGGTTTACAAGTTGAGAATCGACACATGCATCCTACTTTTTGCAAATTAACAGCGAAATTATCGCTTGTCTATGGGAGGTGCTTACTTCACGTCTTTTCAACAAATTAATTGCGTTTTTCCAGTCGTCAAATCCTTGTTTCGTAAACCTTGACGAACAGCCTGAATCAGCAACTTTACAAACAGAAAAGTTGTCCTTTAGTTTCTGAATAACACAACCAATCTTTCACATGTTTTATTTGTTGATTTATGTGTATATGTGAAAAATGACTTTCGGCAAAATCGTAGATTTATGTCTTTATCGTATGTTTTTTAAGACATGAAACCACTGTTCATATGTTGCACTTCGCTACTTCCTTTCGCAATCCAATAATCTCGATTGAAGTTGCTTGACAATTCACCAATACCAATGTTGGAGTACATTTTACTTTCGTTATGTTTTTGGCTTGTAGAAGATGTTGCTACATTGGAAGCATGTGCTGTACTTTCTGCCTCTCTTTGGTTTGAAGATGATATGGCTAAATTGGAAGGACTTGCTGTACATTCGACTTCAGTTTGTCTTGTGGAAAGTGTGGCTAAATCGTGAAGAATCTTAATGGTGATATTGCTAATAATGATTCTTCTATAGCACTGCCTTCATCTACTACACAGTGAGACGCGACTTATGTATTTTCTGCTTCGATTTTTTGGATTCAACACCATCACACACGACATTAAAAAAATTAGATAGCTTGCGTGTTTTTGATATAACATCTTGGTTATTTTTCTCCTTTTCATCTCTGTTACATAGGCGCGGGGCCCCCAGAAGCGCGGGGCCCGTAGCATTTGCTACTTCTGCTACTAGGCTAATCCGGCTCTGGTGATTTGTGTTGTATGTAGTTGTCTGAAACTGTAGCTTGCGCTGTATTTGGATTATAGTGAGGAAAAGTTGCGCTATTCGTCAACCTCACTCTCTCGTCCAGGACTATCTGTATCCAGGGGCAAGACAAGTCAAGACGACTGGAGATAGTGCCAGATGCAGTGGATGACCAGGGCTTTCTAAAGTGCCTCGCCGTGCTCTATGCGGTCCACACCGTTCTGCTGTGATCCGCCTTTCTAACCGTTGAGCCAACTAGTGGCCTCATCCGCGAAGTCAGCCGGATCCAGTCTTTGCATGCACAGGCAGACAGTGCCTAGATTACCGATGCTGCTAGACCCATCGGTTTCCCTCACCTGGTTTGACCACCGAATAGGCGATGTAACCGTTGTAGTCGCTGTGCATGTTACAGCTAAACTACAGATTGACGTAGTAAAAACTAATCGACGTAGTTGTGTAGTGACAGTCAGTTAGCAACGATTAGTAAACAAGGAGAGACGACATAAACATTGGCCTGAGTAGACGTGTTTTTGGCTAGGTGATAACGCCAATAAACCTTTCATGTACTCTCAAAAATAGTGTTTATACATTTTTTAAACCATCAAGTATGAATCCATCATCCAACATCAATCAACATCAGAAACTATAACAATTAACAAACCTTCAACCTAAGGAACACCCACCACGAACGCCTCCTACTTCAATGGTATCAGAAGTGGGATTTGAACCCACGCCCACATTCGTATCGATATAGAATCGATACGATGATACACTCTTTACACTATAACAAATATCGATATGCCATTAAACATAAATTTCCAATGCGAATTGTTGTCTAGAAAAAAACTGTTGTTACTGACTGTAGTACCGCTTTTTAGGGCGGCGTAGGACAGGTGGGACTAGAGCTTGAGGAATTTAATGGCCACGTGGCTAGTGCAGTCGCCGTAAAGCTGTTCAGGTTAGAATTTTTCATTAACGCCAACAACAGAAAAAAATCCTTGGTCTTACAATGAATTGAACATGGGTCCCCAGCTCTAATACATTGGACCAGACGCTCCACTAACTAATATTGTAAATATATATATTTAAAAAAAAGCAGCTACGCGAAGTTACAAATGCAATTTACAAAAGCAATCTCTCTTTCTTTCTCTCTTTTGTGTCTTTTGAACCCCGGCTTAGACATATGTCCTCAACTAACTCATATCAAGTCTACCTTTCTTTTGCTATCTCTTGAAGCTCTTTCCAGAACTTCCCTTATATCGTTACTCTCTGCCTCCATATCTCTTCTCCGTGTACTACTAGGCTTCCCTCTCTTTCACTTTCCCAGCAGGTTCCAGGAATGACCCATCTTGTAATATTAATCTCAGTTTTTCTCAATGTGTGTCAAATCTAGCTCCAGCGTCTTTTCCTCACCACTTGGTTCACTGGGATCTGTCTCTTTCTGTTCATAAGTTCCTCATTTGGGATCCTATCATACTATCTTAGTCCCAGTATTCTGCGTAGACACAATATTATGAATACCCACCTGCCCAGCGTGTTTGTAGCGCTTTGAACGGCGGGTGACAAGCTCCATGTGAGTGCGGGTTCAATTCCCCGGGTTGGCAGAAAAGCCACAGGTTCTCCAGATTTACGGTGCTCGTGGCACCGAACCGAAGGGTTACGATATCCATGGTACCGAGCTGAAGAGCTGAAAGCTCAAGTGCTTCCGAATCGAAAAATAAAACACAAAAAACTATGAATATTTGAAATTTATTAGTTATTATTGTATTTGTTCTCCGTATTTCTGACTAATACAGCAGAACTGTTGTTGACATGTTAGTGTTTTCATTTTGGTTTTAGATTTCCTAGTGCGATGAAAGCTCGTCTTGTCTTCTGTATTTTTATTCTAACATCTTTATCTGTTCCTCCTTGTCTACACTGCTGCCAAAGTATAAGTCTATCTATATCCACTCAATGTTTCGTTTGACATGAAATGCACCCAACGTAATGTCAATTGTTGTCTTTCTACCGCCATTCTACCAATTGTTTTCTAATGTCAGGCAATAGTATTTCAACTATTTTCCCCACAGTCCTTCTACCTCCGTGATTCATTTGGATATCCAGACCGTCGTTTCCCATCCGCTGTCCATCGAAGAGCTACGAACTACAAGCTCAATCAACTTTAATCTTCATCTTTTGATAATGGTCTCCAATGATGCACAGTTTTCTAGTATTAAAAGCTCTTTATTTGATGTCGTATTTGTTAGAAAAATTTGCCGGATCCAAGTAATACTGATATATGTTAAATGATGCATACAATACTTTCTGCTCATGCTGCTAATAGGACCTAAAGTCGTAAATCGTTCTAAATCAAAGTCATATTTAAGTGGATATATTCTGATTATAGTGTTACACTTGTCTGTCTAAAAACCATTCTGTTACTCCATTTCCCCCTCTCTCTTCATTACACACACATACACGCACACACGCACAGACACATACGCATGCTCACACACATGCGCGCACACACGAGTACATACGTAATTAAAAAAAAGAACAAATGTATCCATAAAAAGCAAGCAAAAACTATATGGAATTGAACTGATAGGACAAAACCGATCAGAGTACTAAGAGTATGAGTATTCCCAGTAGCAATGTATAGGTGTAAAACATAGACATTTAACAAGGTAGTGAAAATAAAAGTAAATCAGTGGTTCGGACATTTAATGAGAATGGAATACAACCAACCACCAATAACATCACACACTAAAAGAGATCAGGAACTAGAGCCAAGGAAGACCAAGAAAAGATGGATAGACAATATCAAGACCACACTAAATAAACACAGGTATAACACAACAAGGGCGACTCATCTAGCCCTGGAACGTAAATTAAATCTTACACCCCTACGCTTCACAGCAAGAGTGGACAAACAATTCCATCACCTACCTGGAAAAAGACAATAGACAATAGTGGAAAATAATATACGTGCTTTGAATCATAATGTTACAAATAGTTTTCCGTATTACATTGTAGGCAAAGGATCTCTGTAATAGATACAATGTCTCCGGTCCGTATTACATTGTAGGCAAAGGATCTCTGTAATAGATACAATGTCTCCGGTCCGTATTACATTGTAGGCAAAGGATCTCTGTAATAGATACAATGTCTCCAGTCAATGACCAGTATGGTCACTCCAGAAATGGAAGCAATGATCTTTCAAGAATATATATAGATAACAGAAATAGTAATACAGAGTATAACACTCAAAATCTAAGAAAACTGGCTTATACAGCAAATATGAAAAAAAAAACAAATACGCCTACATGGTGGGGACACTGATAGAAAGGAAAGCAGGCCTTCAGGCAAACATCAGTCAGAAACGCCATACCAGACGTCCTGACTACACCTGGATTCATAGCGGGCAAACGCTAGTAGAAGAAGAAGAATTTATTTATCCACACTTCTTTCTTTTTTTCCTTTTTTATCTTCAGTACATCTTACTTTCTCATTTATATTTATTTCTTCTCTCATTTTTAACATTTTCTTTTAAACTTCGACGCATCTTCCTTTCTCATTCAAATTTATGTCTTCTCTCATATTTAACATTTCCTTTTGAAACTGTTCAAGAACTTGTTCTCACAAAACTTGTCACGCCCCCTATCAATTTCTTTCCATTATCTGAGACTTATTCTTGACTTTCTTAAACCTTCTATCATAGCACACCAGGAAGTTAATTATTCTCTTGTATTATCCTGCTTCTGCATACAGCTGTCCCAATTATCAGACACCCACAATCCTGATTCAGTTAACTTAGAGCTGAAACATGACAGACATTTATCATTCCTCTTGAATGCTAACGATATCATGATTTAGTTCAAAGAATCCTTGGTGTCATACATTACTTTAGTTTGAGCACAAGTGAACCGTGTAATTTGTGATTTAAATTTGGTAAACTGGTTAGATACGTAGCTGACTATTTTTATTTAACCCTTTAGCAGCTAAGGGACGTGTATGGACGTTTTTCCCATTCTCTGCTAACGAAAAATTCTACAAAAACCGTAGTACTTTATGGCATTGGACACAAGAACAAGAACCGAATCATCACTTGATCATTGAAGCAGACAATTATTCTTCATCACATTATTATATATTGTCAATCGTCGAGTTACTAATCGTGACGTTTTAACTACTGAACGTTATTAATCTTGGTTATTGGTTACCGAACCGACGTTATTACACTCCGGGCAGAACTATAGGTGCTCAGTCCACCCCAACAGATGTCGAAGAGTATGCATACTGATGGTTCCTGTGGCTCGCTGGTTAGACACATTCACTCCTCACTCTGCCCCTCAGGCATCTAATTCTACTTGTACAAGTTATTAACCTATTAACTAATTAAGTTGCTATATATATTATGCATACACAGTGAACATCTGTATCTTAAGCGCTAGTGAACTCAATCACAACCCAAGCATACCTGGTTAAAACTCCGCGGCGGGCAAGTTTGGAAGCAAATTAGTTTCCTTGGATTTTTACAAACGGTAAAAGTAGACCTCACCGTTCAGAAAGCAATGATAAACTACTGAACGTATAAGTGGTGCCTAAAAAATCGACGACTCGTTTACTGTTGTTGATGGCTACGTCCTGTAAAGGATATGCCACGATTTTCGATACATATTAACTTGCTGATAAGTTCGTAATCTTGAAGTTCGTAAATTCTTGAGAAAGTTTGTAATCTTGTGAGGTAGTGGTCAACCGTAGTCCATGCACATCTCCACACAACCTGTCCCAGACCGACATTAGTATTCTTGAAGTTTGTAATCTTGTGAGGTAGTTAGTGATCAACCGTAGTCCATGCACATCTCCACACAACCTGTCCCAGACCGACATTAGTATTCTTGAAGTTTGTAATCTTGTGAGGTAGTTAGTGATCAACCGTAGTCCATGCACATCTCCACACAGCCTGTCCCAGACCGACATTAGTAATCTTGAAGTTAGTAATCTTGAATTATTTAATTTGTAAGTTTCTAATGCTGTATTAATACGAGTATTAGTTTTTGACATGCTTAATGTTTCAAAAAGTTGAATTTTGAGACCGTTTTATATAAGTAATTGATATATTCTCAAATATAATTGAGTCGTTATATTTCTAGTCTCTCTCGAGTTATCAGCAGGAAGTCCAGCATGATCCAGAATTTTAAAACAAAATTATGCTACTGACCTGATGCACTTTAAAGTTACGGCCCCTTGGGAGATTCTGTTCTGGTCCTTCCGGGAAATTTTTGTTTATTGAAAAGAACTTTGAGCTAATGGCTAAATTGTGTTCACAAAGTTAAACGTTGTGTTTGAATGCGTGGGTGGATTGCTTGGGTTGTATTGCATGAGCTTTGAAATAAAACAAACAAGTATGCAGAGACACATACAAAAAATACACACACAGATATTGTCTGTCATTCTGATCACAGTTAATAAACAATGAACAAATGTAATATGAATTGACATCACACAATAAAACAAGTTCTATGAAAGAAGTTCATATAACTATAGCTGTCCAAATCGACAATTGAGATAATAAACATGGACATCAAATTTCTCTTTCCTTCCTGGCTCTATTTAATAAAAAAAGCAATCTTTCAACAATGTTCATCTCTTTTTATATTTTGTTGTTGTATTCCATCATCGTCAAAAATAGCTCGTCCTGAGCAGAACTTTGCCACGGTCCTTCAGAATTAATATATTCCATATTACTGTTAAGATGGATTCAGAAATGAACTGGTTGTTTGAACATGACAGCTACAGAAGCGGGACACCTGGCCTATGAGAGAGAGAAATTCCGAAGGACTGTTAAGGTGGCAAAGTTCTGCTCAGGACAAGCTATTTGATGATGATGATGCTGTTCATATATACGTCTCTACCGTCATCATTTCAATTATTTCTACCAGAGATGGAACATTCCAAGACAATTATTTCTATAATAGAAGAAATATTCCAAGACAATTATTTCTATAATAGGAGGAACATTCCAAGACAATTATTTCTATAATAGAAGGAATAGTCTAAGACAATTATTTCTATAATAGAAGGAATAGTCTAAGACAATTATTTCTATAATAGAAGGAATCGTCTAAGACAATTATTTCTATTAGAAAAGATACATTTCATGACGTATGTTTATTTCATTAATCACAGCCTGAAACAATTTTCTCTGTGGTCTTCCTCTTGTCCTCTTTGCCGGGATGTCTCCTTCCATGATGGTCTTCTGCATCTCTTAGTGTCTCTTTATATGTCCACAATACTTTAAGCTTCTCATTCTTATTTGTAGCATCAGCTAGTAGTTTTCTTCGATTGTTACTTCTTTCTTGATAGATATATTTGTTCTTTTCTCTGTCCTTGATATACCGAGGACACTTCTGTAACACATATTCAAAAGCATATATGTTTTCCCACTGTCTTGTTAAATGTCAATGCTTCATACATGGCTATGTACAGATACGATTTGTTTTCCCACTGTCTTGTTAAATGTCAATGCTTCATACATGGCTATGTACAGATATGATATGTTTTCCCACTGTCTTATTAAATGTCAATGCTTCATACCTAGCTATGTACAGCTACGATTTGTTTTCCCACTGTCTTATTAAATGTCAATGCTTCATACCTAGCTATGTACAGATACGATTTGTTTTCCCACTGTCTTGTTAAATGTCAATGCTTCATACCTAGCTATGTACAGATACGATTTGTTTTCCCACTGTCTTATTAAATGTCAATGCTTCATACATGGCTATGTACAGATATGATATGTTTTCCCACTGTCTTGTTAAATGTCCATGCTTTATACATGGCTATGTACAGATATGATATGTTTTCCAAACAAAAACAAAGTAATAGTCTGATTCTCAAAACCCAGTGAGAATGGATATTCAACTCTTTTTTTGCTATAATCATTTATTAAAACAACGATAAGAGGATAGATAAATGTAGATAATGACATGAAATTGGCTGTCACAAGTTCACAGTCACGAATTGTTGATCTGTCCAGACATGTAAACCACAAGTATCATATTAAGACAGAATATTTTCAGAGACTAAACTATGAATAAAGAATTTTAAAAAATAGTTTGATCTTGTGAATCTATTTTTTTAAAAGTCAGATTAAAAAAATATATACCCCACCCCAAAAATAAAGTAAAAAACCCCAACCCCATGTTAACCCTTTTACTCGGTAATTTTGTTTAACGTCCGGACGCATTTCTATTGCAATGTATACTGACTTAGTCAGTATTCCGGCTTTGTTTCATCTTGAAAAGTACTGTGAGCTTGTATATCGGATCAGAAAGTCGAACAGGTTAATGATATGCTTTGTTTCTAAATTAACGAACTGAAATATCTATAGTTTTGTCATGTATGGAAGAACAGAAGCACATAGTGTGACTTTTGAAAGTTAGACATTAAGTCTGAGAGTTCAAGAAGTTTGGGAACCGCTAGGTTAGACAGTTGCAAAACTGGTGATAAAGTTGTATGATCATAGCTCCATTGAACCCGCTTATCAAAGGTTCTATTTATTTATGTATGTGAATCTGTGTCAAAAATGTCTTAAGGCGAAAGATTGACATCATTGCGCCAGGGTTCAGCATATAGCTCAGTCCCTGTTGGCAGAAATGGCACGCCATATACTGAGACTATTGTACAAAGCGCAAACTCCGTAGCTCCAGCAGTAATCTCATGTAAAAACTGCGCATGTGATTTGGTCAGGATTTGAACCAGCAACCTTCAGAACGACAGACAAACGTGTTAACTACTTCGCCAAAGAAACCTCATATGAACCTGTAAGATTGTGCAATGAAGGTTTCTTTGGATGTTTTCTTTAGCTCTTTCCCTTAGTATTATCCATCAATCTTTTTAGCAGCAGACGGTTTTGGTTTTATGCAGTAACCACTCTATGACTATCACACATTTTTGTCTCATGTAGTGGCCACTCGATGACTCTCACACATTTTTGTCTCATGTAGTGACCACTCTATGACTCTCACACATTTTCTTCCATGTAGTGACCACTCTATGACTCTCACAATTTGTGTCTCATGTAGTAACCACTCGATGACTAAACATTTTGTCTCATGTAGTGATCACTCTATGACTCTCACACATTTTGTCTCATGTAGTGATCACTCTATGACTCTCACACATTTTGTCTCAATGTAGTGATCACTCTATGACTCTCACACATGTTATTCCATGTAGTGATCACTCTATGACTCTCACACATTTTATTCCATGTAGTGATCACTCTATGACTCTCACACATGTTATTCCATGTAGTGATCACTCTATGACTCTCACACATTTTGTCTCATGTAGTGATCACTCTATGACTCTCACACATTTTGTCTCATGTAGTGATCACTCTATGACTCTCACACATTTTCTTCCATGTAGTGATCACTCTATGACTCTCACACATTTTCTTCCATGTAGTGACCACTCTATGACTCTCACAATTTGTGTCTCATGTAGTAACCACTCGATGACTCAACATTTTGTCTCATGTAGTGACCACTCTATGAATCAACATTTTGTCTCGCCCGAGTGGTTACGGGCCCAAATTTGGGGTGTAAAGAATAGAACCACTGTTACCTGCCATGCATATCGTAAGAGGCGACTAAGGAGGTTTGGCTTGGCAAAATCAAACATATCACAAAGAGTGATTAAAATTGGTCGTAAAGAACGAACGCAAAGAAGAAGAAGAAGAACATTTTGTCTCATGTAGTGACCACTCTATAACTCTCTACATTATGTCTCATGTAGTGACCACTCTATAACTCTCTACATTATGTCTCATGTAGTGACCACTCTATAACTCTCTACATTGTGTCTCATGCAGTGACCACTCTATGACTCTCTCTACATTATGTCTCAAGCAATGAGAATATAATAATTCCTACAAGATTCTCTAAGACATCAAGTAAAATAAGTGCGAACAACATCAGTAGGTCTACTGAACTTCATCAAGAAACAACAAATTAAATGATTCATCCATATATGCAGATTACCAACAGACAGTGCTCATCACAGAGCAATGTTACTCCAATACAATGGATACAAAGAAAAAGGCCGTCCATGCAAAAGGTGGTTATAAGAAATAACAGATTTGGCGAAAAACACTGTTTATGAAGCGCACACAAAAGCCCGTTCTATAACTCTCTTATTATCCTGTCGCTGTGAGACAAAACAAGATTATAGAGAAAAGAAGAAGAAGATGAAAAAAACAAATAAGCAAATGTTAGTTATTTCTGTTATAAATAACTAGTTTTTCAATCACAGAGAAAATTACTTTCTGAGCTTCATTCTTCCTTGAATTTAATCTTGTTTGGAAGCTGTGAACTGTATATATTGTTCAGATGGGTTTCTTTTTTCTAGAGTAATTTACGAGTGTCTCTGGTGGAATCTTAATTTGAATGGGTTTTTTTGATAACCACATCCTCCACATATTTCTTGGTTGTCATTACTGCCTGTAATACCGCTTTTTGTTGGATAACCACATCCTCAACATATTTCTTGGTTGTCATTACTGCTTGTAATACCGCTTTTTTTGGGCGGTACAGGACAGGAGGGTCATGAACTTGTGGAATTTAATGGCCACATGGCTAGTGCAGTCGTTGCGAAACTGTTTAGGTTAGGATGTTTTATTTATGCCCTCGACATAAAAAAGCTGGTTGTCTTACCGTGGATTTTACCAGAGTCTCCCGCATGGGGACCGAGCACTTATCCATTCGGCCAGCGCCCCATCTTCTTTTGTACGTCTATGAATTTCAGAATGTTCAGAGTGTTTGTGTGATGAGAATATATCAAAATATGTCATTTTGCTAATTTTAAACTAAGTTCTGAAAGTATAAGTTCACTGCAGAATGGGGAAGTCCCTTTCCTTCCAGCCATACTCTACGACAAGAGACTGATAGTGAGACAACCCTAAGATATGGAGTTTCAGTTGAGATATATATCCACTTTTCCGTGCTGGATAAATAAACTGTCGCGGACTAAACGACGATGCTTCCCCCAACAGGATATGTTTGGGATAAAAGTAGTATTGAAGCGTCTAGTGAAATACACCATGACTTACTTGTGTATTGAAGGCTAGCATCTAGTGAAATACACCATGACTTACTTGTGTATTGAAGGCTAGCATCTAGTGAACTACACCATGACTTACTTGTGTATTGAAGGCTAGCATCTAGTGAAATACACCATGACTTACTTGTGTATTGAAGGCTAGCATCTAGTGAAATACACCATGACTTACTTGTGTATTGAAGGCTAGCGTCTAGTGAAATACACCATGACTTACTTGTGTATTGAAGGCTAGCGTTTAGTGAAATACACCATGACTTACTTGTGTATTGAAGGCTAGCATCTAGTGAAATACACCATGACTTACTTGTGTATTGAAGGCTAGCGTCTAGTGAAATACACCATGACTTACTTGTGTATTGAAGGCTAGCATCTAGTGAAATACACCATGACTTACTTGTGTATTGAAGGCTAGCATCTAGTGAAATACACCATGACTTACTTGTGTATTGAAGGCTAGCATCTAGTGAAATACACCATGACTTACTTGTGTATTGAAGGCTAGCGTCTAGTGAAATACACCATGACTTACTTGTGTATTGAAGGCTAGCATCTAGTGAAATACACCATGACTTACTTGTGTATTGGAGGCTAGCGTCTAGTGAAATACACCATGACTTACTTGTGTATTGGAGGCTAGCGTCTAGTGAAATACACCATGACTTACTTGTGTATTGAAGGCTAGCGTTTAGTGAAATACACCATGACTTACTTGTGTATTGAAGGCTAGCATCTAGTGAAATACACCATGACTTACTTGTGTATTGAAGGCTAGCGTCTAGTGAAATACACCATGACTTACTTGTGTATTGAAGGCTAGCATCTAGTGAAATACACCATGACTTACTTGTGTATTGGAGGCTAGCGTCTAGTGAAATACACCATGACTTACTTGTGTATTGGAGGCTAGTTTGGCTCAACAATTCTCATAGTACACGTTTGGACAACAAAAGATCTTGATCCTTTACTTGTGGATCTTCTTCTTCTGTGATCGTTCTTTTCGGCCATTTTGATAATTTTTGTTGTGATGTATAAACAGCCTTTGCCAAGAGGTTTTTTTTACGTTGTGCCAAGTATGTGCCTATGGTGACTAAGCCAGAACATCCGACGTCGTCAGCATTTTACTTACTACGGTAGCTTGCCCTAGGGTTTGCTCTTTTACGATCATCTTTCACCGTATATTTGGGCTTTATGATCTACGCCAAAGAGATGTGCAGCCTTTCTGATTATGTTCCGGATTAGGAACATTTCTCAATTTTCTTGGGGCACATAAGCTTGTCCTGGGACGGCGTCTTACTCGTGTAACATACCGTGAAAAGTGTCAGCCTTCGTCAATGTTTGGATTTGGACAGCCTGTCAAGTCTTTACATTGTCGGCCTTACTTTTCTGACCACTTTAAGTTTATTCCGGAGTAGAAACATTCTCAGCCTTTTTGAGGCGCGTGTCGGCACTTGACAATTTGCAGTTACTACTCTGCATTTTCCCTGGCCCCGGAAACACTGGACTGGGGCCACGCACAAATAATGTAGAGGGTTCATTAGGCGTTATCAGCGCAACTTAGATTTTGCGCTCGCCAAACATCACCCGTTGTGGTTTTTCCGGGGATGTTAGATGTGAGAACAACAGTACCGTGCCCGGCTTTTTCAGGGAAGACAGTTTCGTTAGAAGCTAAAACGCAACTTTAGGATTTGCGCTCGGCTAACTTTACCCAAAGGATTTATCTGCGCTTGGCCTCTTGTACGGAATTTATCGCAATCTTCCCATGTGTCGACACGATACGTTGCAGTGTTTTAAGAGGCACTTGCCGAGACCTTTGATTTGTTTACACATCGTTCTAATTGATTCTTGCCCCACAGCTGACAATTTGTTTGCGGTCATTTACTCCAGGGCGAGTTGGGATTCATTCACAGACGACTCGTACACTACTGTTTCTTACGTTTCAGCAACTATTTAGGCAACATTTTATCGGAAATCGGCCAGGAGATGTGTGCGTTTTGTTCAAGGATTTTGGACCTGCATTACGTTTTCGTGCTCGCACTACTACCACTACCTGTAGCTCTTCATCGATCTCTACCCGCTTAGCCAGACAGGAACCGTTGTATGTTTCCAGGGTCACCAAGTGGAGGTGGGGTAGGATCTTGAATAGTGCCAGCTCACTAAACCTGGCGCAACGTTTTCTCTAGAAAAGCACCTTTCACCCCACTTGCGGAACTAAATTACAAGTACGTCTGAAGTCAGAGCAAGTCTCACCTGAATGTCGTGTCGAGAGACACTGGTGTTATATACGGTGCATAATAACTTTGTGATTACGTGTTTTGCCAATCAAATAGTTTTACTGCAGTCTCATCTATTTTGTGAATATATACGGTGCATAATAATGAGTAATTATAGAATAATGATTCTAATATAAGCAGTAACTGTACAGAATAACGAGTACTCACAGAATAACATTATTATGTAAGCAATATATTTAGAAGATAATGAATACGCATAGTAAACATTTAACAACTTGACTTTCTTCATTATCGCGGACATCCGAATTTATCTTTAACCAACGACGACACATGATGATGATGTAGTCAACATATCTCCAGCTGCATTTACTTTCCAGTGTTTCTCTGGTACCCATTTAAGGCTGGGTGTACCTGAGATGGGGGTGTTAGAACACATTCTGACAAAATGTGATGAGAGTGGGGGTAGAACACATTGTGACAACCGGTAAAATCGAGGAGAGACGAGACAAAGGAAGGCAGAGCGAAGAAATTTTGGATAGCCTGACTACATGGCATCGAAGAGGGTCAACATCTGAGATGAAAGCAAACACCAGCAACAAGAAGTTTGTGGAGATCCATGATCACCTACGCCAGCTGGCACGGCACCTGATGAATCTTATTCTTCGAATGCTCCATATCGACCGCTTGTTAAACCACTCTTTGTGATTATTATGTGATCTGAGTCTTCTTGATAAGAGCGATTGTACGTTGTGCTAGTTATGCACCTATTTGTAGGTCAGCACATCAAATTTCTGCCACGTTCTATTTACTAGCGTATCTTCCCTAGGTCCCTACCTGAGTCGTCTCTTACTACATGCTTTGTAGGTGGCAGTGGTAATATTTGTTGCTCCCCTTGCGAGTCACGGCAACACACGGGAGATCTGATGATGATACATGAGAGTCGTTACGTTTGGAAAAAATGCCCTGACTCAAGTGCACTAACAACTCCGCACTTGCAGCAGCTCACAAGAACAAAGCTAAACTCCTACATATATACATTGAGACACATTTACAAATAATTCAAGCAAAGTCCGGAATGATACAAATGTATCATTAGCGTTTGTTTACATTTCTACCGTAAAGGAAATTGAAAAGAGTTTCTAAATGTATCGATGAGATAGATATACGAGGATATCACTTAAGCTTAATATAATGACGGTTACTTGTTTATAACTGAGATTACTATTTGAACTATCCCAACAATGTCCAATACTTTCACAGTAGATTGATGCTAATAGAATAAGCCAGTGTTTCCCAAACTGGGGTAGACGGACCCATCCAGGGATCCGTGAGGTACTCACAGTAGGTCCACAAGCGCTTGAAGAAATGTTATGATCTTTGACATTTCAAACAGAAAAATAAGTTTAAAAAAAACCTATAAAAACAGTGGTAAACTAGTTCTGCTGCGAAATCAAAGGACCGGTCCAAGCCGGAGTCTAAATGTCTGACAGGACAAAATGAAAGGTAATTTTAAGTGTCCAGCAGTCTGAGAAAATGGAGCCAGCTTGGTTGTTGATGTGGTGTAATAGTAACTCCATCGCTAGAAAATGTTCATATATAGAAAAACATTTGTGGGTCCGGAGCAGCAAAATGTATTTAAAAGGGTGTCCATGGTAATGCAATATTTGGGAACCGCTGGAATAAATAATTGAAAAGAATGTTTTCGAATATCGAGATAAAAAACCTTCATTCATTTTTGAAATTCAATGGCAATAATTCAAAGGGATAAGAAACCACATTGACTTATCGTGGACGTCTGTAGTTTCAGAGGTAGGGAGCTCGATCAAAACCCATGCGTACCTGGTTCAAACTCCGCGGCGGGCAGTTCGGAAGCAAATTTGTTCCCGTGGATGGTTACGAATGGTAAAAATATATCTCACAATTCAGAAAGCAATGACAAACTAGTGAACGTATAAGTGGTGCCTAGAATATCGACGACTCGTTTACTGTGGTTGAAGGCGAAGTCTTGTAAAGGATATGCCACGATTTCCATTTTCTTTGACCTATCTGTTTCAGTGATGGTTTGGTGGATTTCTGTTCGTCCCTCGCTTCAAAGTTATAAGTTCGTTTCCCGCGTGGAGCGTTCGGAGTGATTCAGTGATTCCTGATCTCAACGTCAATGAGATAACGCTTCTTGTTCTATCGGAGACGGACGATAAAATGTAGGTTCCGTGTTCAAGTTGAGTTGACAACTGAAAATCGATATGAGTAGGCTGGAAAACCGCTTCCCTGACATAATTCAGTACGAAATAAAAGTTAACCAATCATCTTCAAAAAATTACACTAGGGACCCTTGCCGTTGCTAAGGAGTTAATATATCTGCCGCTGAGATCATCCTGTGTAAGAAAGTGGTTGGAATACACACGAGTACTTCTCAAAGTGCAATGATGATGGACCAATCAATCAATCAATCAATCAATCAATCATCAATGGCGGCTTCCTAATTGTCAGTAGAAGAAAACACGAAACACTGTCTGTTTATTTTCTATAATAAATTGAAACCTCCTGTTATTTATTCATATTACCATTGACATATTATCATACAAATGAGATTTATTAAACTGCAGAACCGTTGGTAATCAAATACATTGATGATAAGTATACTCATTCCATAGAACAATCTTGACAAAATACATTCGACCAACGTAGTGCCGGCTGGCGTAATCTCCAGAAACGTATCGAGTACTGACCCTCATTTGAGATGAGAATCTTTTTTGATATGATGAAAGGAACCAGACGTCCATCCCTCTTCTGTAGGAAACACACAAGTTGCATGGGCCTATAGCAGTCAGCGACTCATATTCCACTTCAAGCATCAGAGTCAGCGTAAAAACAAAGCTGGCCAAGACTCCACTCCGCCTTCTCGTGGCGTCGCCGAAACAGACAACTACCAAGAAGTCTGGCTAACTTAGTGGTGATCAAAGAGGAAGAAAATAATCCGTACCCTCCCCTCCCACAAAAAAACAAAAACACTTTGCTGGTCGGATGTGTTAACCCAAAGGTGCAGTAACAACAGCTTACGACGTAAACTGCGACACAACACATTTTGTGCTCTTGACTGCATCCTGCTATAACCAACGTGAGTATGAGAACGAACGAGGAAGAAGGAGATAGACTGAAAACCAATCAACCAACTAACAAAATATATAAATATATGAAAATTAACAAGCAATTTATAAATTAAAAGACCACCTTCTAGGAAACAAGACAGGAATATAAAATTAATTACAATTTGAAACATAGAGGAAATAAATAATACCTGCTATTTTTTAAAAATAACTTATCTTTCTCTAAAACGGTATTGTAATTCACCCTTCAGCCACGGTTATTCTCCGATTATCAATGATTGCACCCATCGTCTTCTTGGTCTTCCTCTCATTCTTCTTCTAGCCATCATTACCTCCAAAATTATCTTCTCTAGACACTCATGACGTTTGATGTGTCCGAAATATATAATTTTCCTTGATTTTATGTTCTTTAAAAGCCAACTCGCTTTAATATCAAGCTGTTGTAGAACAGAAGCATTTCTTCTTGTCTCTGTCCATGATATTCTAAGTTTTCTTCTATACTTTATCATCTACAGACCTACATTTAAAATTACGTCATCATCATATAGTAGTGATAAAGTAACGAATACTTTCTCTTAGAGACTGTTGGATATTTCGGATCTAGACAATAACAGTTATTTGAGTAACGAATAGTTACTATTCTCACACCGTACCACTAATTCGTAGATATTTCTGCTACTTCAATACTAAGTAAAGAATGCATTATTAGTAGAACCAGTTATATCTACTTGTTATGTGGTCAAAAAACGTCCCGAAACGTCCCTAACAGCTACAGTTTCACATAACTATTAATTGTTCTGATTAAAGGATCGTCATTAAAAGGATTTTACAACTTGTATCTAATTAATTGTATGTACAGTGCAAGGAAAGTATTATCATTCTCTTATTTACCTTTATTTAGATATAACGTTTACAAGAGTAAAAGCAGTGCTGCTGATATCTGTAAAGGTTAGTTCGATTCTCACGTTTTCGCTGCTCGAGGTCAAATAATTCCTAAAAATAGAGTGTGTTTTGTTAATTTTTTTTTCCGATCCAGAAACACTTGAGCTTCCAGCTCTTCGGCTCGGTGTCATAGACATTGGAACCCTTCAGTTCGTTGCTACGAACATCGTAAATCTGGAAAACCTGTGGCTTTTCTGCCAGCCACGGAATTGAACCGCACTCACATGGGGCTTGTCACCCATCGTCCAACGCGCTACGAACACGCTGGGCAGGCAGACATGTGTTTTGTTAATAAGTTTAATACTGTGCACATTTTGTGATTAATTTTAGTTGTATTTTACTGATACAGTGATACGTTAGTTTCTATGCAAATGAGCCCTACTTGAGTAAGAGTCTTTGCAGCACTAGGCATAGCACTACACGCCTGGAGCTGTAGGAGTCTTTGCAGCACTAGGCATAAGCACTACACGCCTGGAGCTGTAGAGTCTTTGCAGCACTAGGCATAGCACTACACGCCTGGAGCTGTAGGAGTCTTTGCAGCACTAGGCATAGCACTACACGCCTGGAGCTGTAGGAGTCTTTGCAGCACTAGGCATAGCACTACACGCCTGGGCTGGAGTCTTTGGCACTAGGCAGCACAGCCTGGGCTTGGCTTGCAGCACTAGGCATAGCACTACACGCCTGGAGCTGTAGGAGTCTTTGCAGCACTAGGCATAGCACTACACGCCTGGAGCTGTGGGAGTGAGCACAGCAAGCACTACACGTGAGCTTGGTGCAGCACTAGGCATAGCACTACACGCCTGGAGCTGTAGGAGCCTTGCAGCACTAGGCATAGCACTACACGCCTGGAGCTGTAGGAGTATTTGCAGCACTAGGCATAGCACTACACGCCTGGAGCTGTAGGAGCCTTGCAGCACTAGGCATAGCACTACACGCCTGGAGCTGTAGGAGCCTTGCAGCACTAGGCATAGCACTACACGCCTGGAGCTGTAGGAGTCTTGCAGCACTAGGCATAGCACTACACGCCTGGAGCTGTAGGAGTATTTGCAGCACTAGGCATAGCACTACACGCCTGGAGCTGTAGGAGTCTTGCAGCACTAGGCATAGCACTACACGCCTGGAGCTGTAGGAGCCTTGCAGCACTAGGCATAGCACTACACGCCTGGAGCTGTAGGAGTCTTGCAGCACTAGGCATAGCACTACACGCCTGGAGCTGTAGGAGTATTTGCAGCACTAGGCATAGCACTACACGCCTGGAGCTGTAGGAGTCTTTGCAGCACTAGGCATAGCACTACACGCCTGGAGCTGTAGGAGCCTTGCAGCACTAGGCATAGCACTACACGCCTGGAGCTGTAGGAGTCTTTGCAGCACTAGGCATAGCACTACACGCCTGGAGCTGTAGGAGTCTTTGCAGCACTAGGCATAGCACTACACGCCTGGAGCTGTAGGAGTATTTGCAGCACTAGGCATAGCACTACACGCCTGGAGCTGTAGGAGTCTTGCAGCACTAGGCATAGCACTACACGCCTGGAGCTGTAGGAGTCTTTGCAGCACTAGGCATAGCACTACACGCCTGGAGCTGTAGGAGCCTTGCAGCACTAGGCATAGCACTACACGCCTGGAGCTGTAGGAGTCTTTGCAGCACTAGGCATAGCACTACACGCCTGGAGCTGTAGGAGCCTTGCAGCACTAGGCATAGCACTACACGCCTGGAGCTGTAGGAGCCTTGCAGCACTAGGCATAGCACTACACGCCTGGAGCTGTAGGAGTCTTTGCAGCACTAGGCATAGCACTACACGCCTGGAGCTGTAGGAGCCTTGCAGCACTAGGCATAGCACTACACGCCTGGAGCTGTAGGAGTCTTTGCAGCACTAGGCATAGCACTACACGCCTGGAGCTGTAGGAGCCTTGCAGCACTAGGCATAGCACTACACGCCTAGAACTGTAGGAGCCTTGCAGCACTAGGCATAGCACTACACGCCTGGAGCTGTAGGAGTATTTGCAGCACTAGGCATAGCACTACACGCCTGGAGCTGTAGGAGTATTTGCAGCACTAGGCATAGCACTACACGCCTGGAGCTGTAGGAGCCTTGCAGCACTAGGCATAGCACTACACGCCTGGAGCTGTAGGAGCCTTGCAGCACTAGGCATAGCACTACACGCCTAGAACTGTAGGAGCCTTGCAGCACTAGGCATAGCACTACACGCCTGGAGCTGTAGGAGCCTTGCAGCACTAGGCATAGCACTACACGCCTGGAGCTGTAGGAGTATTTGCAGCACTAGGCATAGCACTACACGCCTGGAGCTGTAGGAGCCTTGCAGCACTAGGCATAGCACTACACGCCTGGAGCTGTAGGAGTATTTGCAGCACTAGGCATAGCACTACACGCCTGGAGCTGTAGGAGTCTTTGCAGCACTAGGCATAGCACTACACGCCTGGAGCTGTAGGAGTCCTTGCAGCACTAGGCATAGCACTACACGCCTGGAGCTGTAGGAGCCTTGCAGCACTAGGCATAGCACTACACGCCTGAAGCTGTAGGAGTATTTGCAGCACTAGGCATAGCACTACACGCCTGGAGCTGTAGGAGTCCTTGCAGCACTAGGCATAGCACTACACGCCTGGAGCTGTAGGAGTCCTTGCAGCACTAGGCATAGCACTACACGCCTAGAACTGTAGGAGGTTTCTGGGTTTCAAAAAAGACGATGTTTCCCACCCCACCCCATTGCCTATTAGAAAAAAGAGTAAAAATTCATACTTCTTGGGATTCGAAGAGAAGTTTCTTTGTAAACATGAAGCTTTATTGTAAAAAAAGTTGTCCAAGTACAAGAAATAATAGTACAGAAGCAGCTCTCATGGATAATTGATTGAAGAACATTATTTTAATGTTTGTTCGGAAAAGCGAGGTGTGAAACTGAACAACTTGAAAAAAAAAAATCAACGTACACAATAAAACTTGTAAAAGGGAGGATAAAAAATGGTTTAAAAAAGGTTAAATAACAAAGGATTGACGTCATTTCGCCGGGTTTTCCCATAAGACTCGTTCCACCTCCGTAGAACTGGCACGCACACTCCAGCGAGTATTCCTCAAAACACTGATCTGTAACTTGTCCAACAATCTTAAGGGGCTGAAGAAAAAAGTATAGGTTGACAGAAATCAGTTTTAGTTTTGTACCAGGACATACAAATTTAGAAGGGAAGGAACGTGTTGATATGCTTGCATGAACGGTTGCTGTCGCAAACCGGGCGAACAATAGACCAGGCCGATATTCTGAATTCTCTAAGAGAGAGAAGACTTGTAAACGATTCAAAGAATGGTGGTAAATCTGCAAGACTAACCAGACTGTAAGAAAACCACATTAAATGTTGTGTGACTAGAACAGAGCACTATACTAGAATACAAAGAAGAATAGTAAACCAACATAGAACTGGTGTCGTTAGTTGCCACACACTAAGAGACATACTGAGGAGGAGATCAGAGCACTTACTCATACTCATATAACTGAGAGCATTTATGGACTAATTGGTTCCATGTGCTTGTTCATTTGAGGATCATCTTCATCGCACATCGCATATGTCCATAATTGATCCGATCTCCTCCCAAGCATGTATTTCAGTGTGTTTAGATTAAAATACCTCCCGTTCTGTGTTGATTGATTACTGTGATTTATCTCGTGGTTTTCCCGTTTTGCCGCCCAATATCGGTATGCATAAATTACGAAATGGAGATAGAGAATTCCCTTTATCTTCTTCGTGGAAATCTTCAGAGCGTATATTTTCTCTTATAGCGTTGATGATGTCGAGTTTGTTCATAATAGAATTATTCTTGAAGTGAAGGGCAATAAGAGAGCGGATGCACTGGCAGGCAATGTTACGGTAGAGAATGGGTTCGATGTGCAATGATGATAACCTGACTAATCTAAACTAAATGAAACTGAACTAAACTAAACCATTTTGTTCTTGAAGTTGGTACAGCTAATGTTATCTTCTGAAATATACCCAAGTATTCTTCAGAGAAGTCTTCGTTCGAATTCTCTTAACCAACTTTCTAGTTTGAGAACCGTTTTCCAAAATGTCAAATACAGAAACATCACGTAGAGATCAATAATCATTTAAACATATAAATAAATAATACATAGTTTACATTAAACACGGATTCATCTTAATTTCACAATCTCAGCGACCAAGAACTGTTTTTCTGAGTTATATAGTTTTCTATTTCAAGTTAAAATCAATATTGTACCACACAGATATTAGAGATTAGATATTTGATTCTAGATGACAAATTAGAAACGCCAACAGAAGGTCATGAACTAGGATGGGCAAGATATTTTCAAGGCAATCAACTATGCGCCAAAAATAACTCATAAAATACATTCACGTTTGGAAATTAGTGAGAGAGGACTGAGTGCGGAGGGAAAACAATGTTGGTGTGGCAGCATGAGTTGTATAATTTTCTGGGGAAAAGCATGGAGAGAAAATATTGAGAAAGATAGAGAATGAGGGACATAGATAATGGAAACGACCAGGGCCGTGTGGTTGATTTTCTCAGTATGATGCAAGTCTTCGAAATGCCGCCTCTTAAATGTTTTTTTCTATAAAATAACCTTCGATTGATATTGTGTTAACAAAACTTCTCACAATGTAAGAATTCTAATTTTTATGTTCAAAATATAAAATACTTAAAAATAATATAAACTATCAACTAGTACAAACAAAAACAATAGCTTCGCGATGTCAGATGAAAAGTCTTTGAGCATGTTCTCGCCAACGGTGCACCTGCACCTGCACATGAAATCAAATGGTACTGAAAGCACTTAGACAAAGGCGTACGATAAATCATAAATCGTATACATCAATTTCCAAATAACATAGACCAATAAAGAAAAGCGTTGCGTAAAGATTTTGTTATTATTGAATGGTTAAAATTGTATTTTGATTTCGCTGCTTTTGCCGCCCCTTTACGGACCGCCTGATGCGGTAGCCTCTTTGTATCATAGCGCGGCCCTGGTAAAGATGATGCCAGGTTTTTTTCAATATCAAGGTCTTAATCTATTTAGTATGTCCTGCACAAAGTCGTTCTCATAAAAGTGAGCATGTAAGAGTCTCAAATTATGTTGCTTTAAATGTCATATTGTCATCGTTGTCTTTATCATCCTCTGCCTTGTCTTCAAAGAACCATGCCCTTCTTATTACTCTTCATAAACTACTGTAACGTGGCATTTTGAGGCATATGCCCTAAACCAACTCATGCCAAGTCTTCCCATATTTGGCTATGTCTTGCAGCGCCTTCCAGCTCTTCTGTATAGCATTAATCTCTGCCTCCAGATCTCCACATATTTCTAGTTTTCCTCGTTTGATTTCCTTGCAGTTTCACGGAAAGGGACCTTCTTGTTATATTCCTCTAGGATTTTCTCAAGGTGTGTCCTATCCAGCGTCGGAACCTTTTCTTCATTTCTTTGCTCACTGAAATCTGTCTCATTCCCTTCATAAGTTCCACATTATTGTGCCATTTAATGTGAAACAAATATGTTAGTTTATGAGATATGTTGTTGTTTATTAGTCAATGTTTTTCGATGTTCAGGTCTTGTTGTATAATGTTTACATTTTTCTTCTTATTTTTCCAGGTCGTTATTTGAGTTTTTTTTTATAGCACGTCGCTTCAAAAAATTGTATTTCTTTTCTTTATTAGTTATCAGATGACTATCATCATAGCACTCCGAACATGTCCATCATGATTCAAATAATCTCCGCCTCAACAAATCCAGAAACGTTCAGTGCTCCAACACGCCTTTTCGATGGTGATTAATCAATCTTTTTGCTTATTTGGTATGTTGTTCTTTTCGGGCTGTACTGATATCGACACACATCTCTCTCAATCTGGTCAGCGACTGGGATTCATAACCCTGAAACTTCTCTGTTAGGAAAGGCTCTGCCAATGCGTTTAGAATGTCATGTCATTACACTGCAGTTCCCTATTTTATCTTTTATTTATGGTTGTGTTATGGTCCATGAGTCACATGGATATGTTACCACAGCGAAAAATGCTTGTCCTCATAAGCTTTCCTTTTCTTTTCTTGCTTGTGTTATGCCATAATTTATTCATATTATTGCTATCTGAACTGTCATGGCTAGTCTCCTTCTAATTTATTCTGTACAGTTTCTATTGTTGTTAATTACTGAGTCAAGATATTCAAAATTTGTATGTACAATTTTCAACATCGGAGAACTCTTAAACGCACTTCTTTTGCAGATGATCAGGCAATCATATCAACAACAGAAGAACAGCTACAACAACACATTAACAGACTCCAGTTAGCATGTAACGAATACAACATGAGAATAAACACCGACAAAACAGAAGTAATGACATTCGCCAGAGACGAAAGTACTACCAATATCTCCATCGACAATCGACCATTAAAACAAGTACAAGACTTCACATACCAGGGAGCTTTTTTCAGCAAAAACGGAAAACGGATAAATAACTAATGAAATTCAACACAGATGCAACAAAGCAAATTAAATGATAGGACAAATGGCGCCAATTTTAAAATGCAAACATGTCACCATGAACACAAAAGAGCAATGTTCAACACAATCTTTCTCCCCACATTATGCTACCAGAGCCAAACCTGGTCACTGACAACAAATGATAGAAGAAAACTAGTCACAACAGAGATGAAGTGTCTACGCAGAATGCTGGGGTAACAAGAAGAGACCGGGTGAGAAATAAAGACATCAGGAAAAAAGTGGGTACAACATCAGTACTAGACTTCATCAAGACACAACAAATTAAATGGTTCGGTCACGTAAGCAGATTACCATCAGACAGTGCACCTCAAAGATCAATGCTTGTCCGATACAATGGGTACAAAACAAAAGGCTGGATACGCTAAAGATAGACCTTAGAGATAACAGAGGCGACGAAAGGCACTATCTACGAAGCACACACAAGGGCCCGTTTTAGAAATTTCTTCTTGACCTGACGCTGTGAGGCAAAACAGGATTGGAGAAAAGAAAGAAAGAAGAATTAAAAAAATCTAGTTTTCTTCTTTTTTCTTTCTTTTGTCCTTCTCTGCTTTTTGTCGCTAGGCGTAGCAGGTTTAACTGATGATCGGTTTCCGAGATAATGCACGCTCGGTCGCTTGATATGTTTTGTCCTTCTCTGCTTTTTGCCGCTAGGCGTAGCAGGTTTAACTGATGATCGGTTCCGAGATAATGCACGCTCGGTCGCTTGATATGCTTTTGTCCTTCTCTGCTTTTTGCCGCTAGGCGTAGCAGGTTTAACTGATGATCGGTTTCCGAGATAATGCACGCTCGGTCGCTTGATATGTTGTGTCCTTCTCTGCTTTTTTGCCGCTAGGCGTAGCAGGTTTAACTGATGATCGGTTTACGAGATAATGCTCGCTCGGTCGCTTGATATGTTGTGTCCTTCTCTGCTTTTTTGCCGCTAGGCGTAGCAGGTTTAACTGATGATCGGTTTCCGAGATAATGCACGCTCGGTCGCTTGATATGTTGTGGTATTGTGGAGTTTTAAGATGTCTGTAACTCCATCAACCCATCTTTTCTTGGTCTGCCCTTTCCTCTTGATGATTCCATTTTCAGGTTGTACGCTCTTGCAACTGGTGTATTCGGGTTCATTCTGACCAAGTGGCCAAACCATTTGAGTCTCTGTTTTTCAATAAATCTAATAGCAGGTGTTGTTCCGACTGTTCTTCTAATTTCCTCATTTCTTATATGGTCTCTTCTTGTTTTATTTACTGCTTTCCTCAGGCATCTCATTTCGCATGTGGTAATTTTCCTTTCTTGTTCTTTTGTCAGTGCCCATGTTTGGCTCTGGTAGCACAGTGTTGGTATAAAGATTGAATTTATAATCTGTCTTTTAGTCACTACTGGAATAGCTGGGTGTTTCAAAATTGGGGTAAGCTGGTATGTAATGTTGTTGGCTTGCTGGATTCTAGTTTCGATCTCTCATCTAGTTTTTAACCCTTATAATTACTATACATACTTCCGTGTTTATGACATTTTGTTCGGTTTTACTGCAACACTTCCTGTTTTTTAATACATTAGGTTTGCCCCTGTTTTGGAGAAATGAATCAGACCATGACCAGAAATATCGTACAGTTTAATATTAGTATGGGCAATATGACTAAGAAATGTTGCACCACTTTTCCTATCTTCTGTGTGTTTTGTTTACCTTTTGTTAATATCGACAAAAAGAGCAATGTTCAACACAATCTTTCTCCCTACATTATGCTATCAGTGCCAAACCTGAACGCTGACATCAAATGATAGAAGAAAACTAGTCACGACAGAGCTGAAGTGTCTACGCAGAAATCTGAGAGTAACAAGAAGAGACCGGTTTAGAAATGATGACATCAGGAAAAAATGGGTACAACATCAGTACTGAACTTCATCAAGAGGCAACAAAGTAAATGGCTCGGTCCCATAAGTCAGAGCCAACTATAAACTTATGGGCCTTCGGACTAAGGTAAGAATTATGGGAAATCAGACCACAACTACATCACGTGACCTCGCATTCCAGTATTGGTGTATTTAGACGAATTCATTTTAAAATCAACACAAAATGCTAAATCGAAATTATATTATCCAATAAGTTAAGTTTAACAATAAGGAATATCAATATTATACATTTTTTCACCAATAAATAACCATAGACTCACATAATTGAGTAAAATTGCAAAAAAACTTGCAGTGTTCTATCAAACGTATATATAGATTCCAGCCCCCTCCCCCTCCCCTCTCTCTCTGATCTAGGTCAGGGATTCCCCGATCAATTGTCCGGACTAGTTATCTAGAGTTGGCTGTGCATTTGGGTATGCGACTAATGAATATAGATAGCTTCACTGTTACTATATTCTGTGTGTTGATCTTGATGTTTCACTTGCGCTGATATAGACAATACATATAATATAGTCAAGTAGGGCTTACGTTTGATAGGTTTCATAAGGAAAACTGCCAGGATATATTGCCGAGATATTCAAAACTGTTCACATTTTATATTTTTTTCTCCGTTCATAAAAATATCATTTGACATGCTTGTTTTATCAGTTGTCGTTGGTATTGACTCATTGAAATATATATTTTATATTTTGCTCGTCTCTTGCACTTCCATTATTAATTTCTCAATCCTTTTTTGGTGTTGTTGCCAGTAACACTGAATTGTCAGCATATCTTAGCTCAGGTAGTTCTCTTCCACCGATTATAAAAGAATCGTATTGTTCTTTTTCGCTGATAACGACCATATATATAATAGAGTCTAGAAGTATATGTTACCTTTAGTCACGCTCATTAGTGTCATTTGAGTGGTCTTTGTGGCAACGTGGTTAAGACGTCTCCCTTGCATTATGAAGGTTGGGGGTTTGAATCCGGAGCGCATCATTCAATTCACATGTGAATTTTTCCCCGGAGATCTCTAGAATTGTTGCTGGAACTACGGACGACGTGCTTTGTGCAACACTCTCGATAGGTTACTTGTAATTTTTGTAGAAAGGAACGGAGTCATATGTGGAAACCCGGTGCAATGAAGTCAATTCTTTGTATTTAGATCTTGTATGTTAGACACACATAAGAAATATTTCCACCACTGCTTTTATCATATACATGCTGATGTTTCAGTTTCATGACTATCGACGAAAGGACTAAGAATCAAGAGGTAATCTCGGTTAACGTATACAATCTGCAAAACCTGAGGTGACATTAAATAAAAAGAAAAGGCTACAGTGTTAGCCTTCTGCACTAAACTGCAGTCACCCTGCCTTGACCTTAGCTCTATAAGTGTGCTGGAAGAACTCCCATTGGATGTTATGTGTGTCTATGATATCTGGAGTGCTATGTAATAAGAGAAGAAGGAGGATGAAGATAGTACGGAAAGGTGAAAGGGTGAAATGATGACTAGTAAGAGTAAGTCAAGGTTAAATATAGAATGTTAATCAAGGATAAATATAGATTGTATTATGTCTGGCCATTAAGCACATCCGGAGTTTAAATACGGGCCAGTTAATATGTTAATACGTTAAAGTGCAAGGCAATGAAAAGCAGAGAAAGAGATTGAGAGAGTGAGAGACAGAAAGACAGAGAGAGAGAGAGAGAGAGAGAGAGAGAGACAGAGAGAGAGAAAGAAGATAAATAAAAGTTACATTATGGTTACATTTTCACAGCTCTTTAAGAGATGACATTTTTGTTCTAATTTCCTCCTTTTTATGTCGTTGAATGTGATTTTATAATCGAGTTTTCAAATATCTAAAACTCCCGAGTTTGTACCAATCACAAATACATCATTAGTTAAAAGGGCAATACTATTACGACAATATTTTTGCAAACAGTATATTAATAATAGCCGTCCATTGCAATCGATGATGACAACAGATTCAGACGTGTGTTGCTGCACCTCTTTGGCGTGTGCGGAGGTGACTGTAGAGTTCAATCCTCGAACACAATTCTCCTACCACAGATAGGGAAATTGTAAACAGTATATTACGTACGCAGCGCATATTTTGTAGAAAAAAAGAAAAAAATGAAAAAAATGACTACAAATTATAGTTTATTTTCTGAGAGAGGAAAGAAATAACGGTCTGAGTTCCATGGAAGAGATTGAGTGAGTGCCTAGGATAGAGCGGTATGGATAAATTGCTTGCAGGCCCTATGTAACGTTTAACTGTACGAGAGGAATTATTATTATATATATATATATCTTCTTTGTGTCCCGTTTGATACATAATGTTTTCACAAAAGATTTCCATTGTTGTCATTCTACTGTTTTCCCACCAATTGTTTCCCATGTCAAGCCACAATCTTTCAACTATCTTTCTCTGGTTCTACTCAATGTTTCCTTTGGAAGTCTTGCCTTTTTTTCTCATCCGCTGTCTATCGAAGAACTGTTCTAGTTAATGTCCCATTACTAACATACTTCTTCTTCTTCAGCGATCTCTGGTCATGCGCTTAATTTACCGTGGACCACAAACTGGGCAGACAGCTTCAGGTCTGTCAGGTTTCCCCAAAGCTTAGTTTTCAGGTCGACTGGGTGTGGCCACATGTTGCTTCTCAGCTCACACAGGAGGACAGTCTTGCAGGATATGCTCTGGTGTCTGTTCCGCCTGCTGACACTGGCAGAGAGCTGTTTGACTTATTCTAGTCTATATAAGTGTTTGTTGAGTCTGCAGTGTCCGGTGGGTAGTCGAAATATAATGACCTGGTCTGTTCTGCTTAGGTCTTTGAGGGAGTCTTTTCCATAATCATATCCAGTGTTTGTCTTCCAGTCTACTGCAGATTTTCTCTGTATGAGGGTTTTGACCTCTTGAAAAGACAAGGGTTGGTAAATTTGCTCATTGGCACTTAGCTAAGACATCAGCACTCTCATTGCCTGCAATGCTACAGTGAAATGGAATCCACTGCAAGTGAATTTCTGCCTTTTCTGAAAGCTGAGCAAGTTCTCTTTTAGATTTTTACTGTGCTGTCAGTAGATTTAGCCTCCAGGGCTTGTATAGCTGACAGTGAGTCTGTAAGAAATACCACCTTGCCTGCAGCTGCTTGCAGCTTATTCATGTGCTGTGCTGCCATCAGAAGGGCTAAGAGTTCTGCTTTGTAGTTGGAACATATTCTTCCAGTAGGGGCCGCTAGAGACACAGTGGTAGCATCTGGGTGCCTAATGTACACTCCTGCTCCACCATTTATGGTTGCCTCCATTGCCGATCCATCTGTGTAAATTCTTATCCAACTGTCTTCTGGAAACATGTAATCTTTGTCTTGGAATGATGGTCTCCAGGGATAAACAGTTAGTTTGTTTTACACTCTCTTCACTTGTTGTTGTCGTATTTGGTCAGAATATTCCATGGAAATTCTTAAACATTTTTTTTGAAATCTCTTCAGCTTGTATACGATTTCTAGTATATAAGTAAACAGACAGTTTGATAACTTTTATATTCTTATTCTGCGATCAACTTCTGCTATGAGACTACACCGGTATGTGTCATAAACAGGGCAGTGCGCTTGAGGTCTTCACCGGTACCTCATAGTTTGTTTTGAAGGGTTGTTTCTGTTAGCCATATTTCCATTCTCACACTGCTCAGGTTGGGGCAGTCTTGCAGCAGGTGCTCTGGGGATTGCTTTGGTGTTCCACAGTTGCAGGCAGTCGAGTCCCTGGGACCCATTCTATCGAAGTGTGCTCTGAGACCACAGTGTCCCGTTCTAAGTCTGGGTTGTGGTCTCCGCTTTTCTATTTAGTGTATTTATACTGTCTTGCTCTGGGTTGTATCCTCCGTTTGTTTTTCTCCACATCAGTTTTCTGAAATATACTTTTTTTTTATAATAGTCAAAGTTTCATTTGGTTTTTTTTCTCTTCAAATTATGTGGGGAAGGGGGTCACATATATAAATTTCACTCGAAAAGAGGCAAAGAGAAAACAAGTTGAGAATCATTGATCTAACAGAAAGATGTATAGATAACATTGAAAGACTAGATATAAACAAACACAAAATGCTGATGGAAAAGAACTTGTTAACATGAAACGAGGGCAGGGTACGTTGTTCTTGATATGAGCATATAAATTGAGGTAAGTGTGTCGCTCGTATGTGGGCTAGTAAGTCTTTTGATATATTTAGTCGGAGGTTTAAGTGGTGGTGGGACGAGGGGTGATGTATAGGGATGTAAGATTTCATACAGATAATAAGTCAAACGAAAGAACACATTTAAGAAAGTGATTCCGAACTTTTCTTCCAGACACACCCTGAACAGATTTATAACACGAGTTAGTTATCTTCAGACACACCTGAACAGATTTATAACACGAGTTAGTTATCTTACTATATTTACTCTGTTTATTATGAAAATATATTTGCTACATCATAGTAACACAGAAACATCTGTTCATTGTTTCTGTTTACATGTAAAATCAACAACAGCCTCCTGTAATAGAAGACCGTTCGGCTCAAATGGATAGTCCAGGAAATCAGACCACAATGAGACCATTAAAAAAATGCTAATAAGTTGCAATCATGTGTTTAATTGTAGAGCTCAACCAGGAAGATGGAAACAGGCTGGGATCGAAAATAATGGTTGATGTCACTGAAGAGGTCTAGGCTGACATAAATAAGTATTATTTTTGTGCCAGGGCATGCAGGTGTAAAGGGAAATGAACACACCGATATTCTTGCAGGTATGGCTGTTGTAAAAAGAGTACGAGCAATAGACCAAGCAGATATTATGAATTCTTTAAGGGAGAGAATATGTGTACATGATTCAGTTAATGATGGTGAATCTACAACAGTAACCATATTGCAAGAATACCAAGTCAAATGTTGTGTAGCTATACACGAGCACTATACTGGAAGTCAAAGAAATATAGTAATCCAACATAGAATTACCAAACACTGAGAGATACACTGAGGAGAAGATCGGAGAACTTATGGAATCAACTTTCGTTTGCTTGTGGTGTAGCTGGACACAAGCACTATACTGGAAGTCAAAGAAATATAGTAATCCAACATAGAACTGATGTCGTTAATTACCAAACACTGAGAGATACACTGAGAGATACACTGAGAGATACACTGAGAGATACACTGAGAGATACACTGAGGAGAACTTATGGAATCAACTTTCGTTTGCTTGTACTGAAGGTTGTGTGTTCGAACTTGAAACAAAACAGATGTGCTATTGTTTTCATGAGATCTCTATGAGATTGTTGCCAGATCTACGGAGTGTTCTTTGTGTAATGCTCTCGAAGATGTGCAATTTTTTAAAATGAGATCTCTATGAGATTGTTGCCAGATCTACGGAGTGTTCTTTGTGTAATGCTCTCGAAGATGTGCAATTTTTTAAAATGAGATCTCTATGAGATTGTTGCCAGATCTACGGAGTGTTCTTTGTGTAATGCTCTCGAAGATGTGCAATTTTTAAAAATGAGATCTCTATGAGATTGTTGCCAGATCTACGGAGTGTTCTTTGTGTAATGCTCTCGAAGATGTGCAATTTTTTAAAATGAGATCTCTATGAGATTGTTGCCGGATCTACGGAGTGTTCTTTGTGTAATGCTCTCACAGATGTGCTATTTTTTAAAATGAGATCTCTATGAGATTGTTGCCGGATCTACGGAGTGTTCTTTGTGTAATGCTCTCACAGATGTGCTATTTTTTAAAATGAGATCTCTATGAGATTGTTGCCGGATCTACGGAGTGTTCTTTGTGTAATGCTCTCACAGATGTGCTATTTTTTAAAATGAGATCCCTATGAGATTGTTGCCGGATCTACGGAGTGTTCTTTGTGTAATGGCTCTCGAAGATGACACGCCATCTCTGCCGACAGGGACGGAGCCATATAGGAAAACCCGGTGCAATGAAGTCAACCCCTCACATTTAGACTCTTCAGACTTATGGACGTTCGACGTGCACTGTTGATGATCCGACGACTAAATTAAACTAAACTTTTGGGAACATCAATTAGTGAGAGCAAGATAAAAAACAGAACACTGGGACAATGGTGCTATAGAGATTCTAACGTTATAAGCAGGTTTAAATGTGATAGCTCATTACCACATAGACAATTTCGCCAGTGTGCTGAAGAGACTCACAAGGGAAGCATAGAATATTTTTTTTTTTTTCGTCCGCTTTCAACTCAGACGAAGTTTCATCTCTGAAACTGATTTGCGTGAAAATCCGTTTTCCAATTTCTTACAATGGCAGCAGCGTGCACATTGTAAATTACTTTACACTGGCAGCCGTGTGCTCAATGTACTCGTAATTAGTATTCCCTCGCCATACAGGCAGATTTTCTCCGACTTCAGAGGTACTCACGTTATCGTCCTGAGTAAGACCAGGGACTCGAACAAATGCCGGACAGTAGGTTCGAACCCGAGCTATGAGGCGTCTCACAGCTAGCAGGCCGAGCTACTATCAACTACTCTAGGCAGTCCCCCTCATAGAATACTAACACTGTTACCTACAAGGCATTTCGTAAAAGGCAACTGAGGTAGGGTCATAGTGGTGTTACTCTAGTAAACAAAAAGCGTCACAGAAACCGGATGTGCTGGCCTACTTGTAGGCGCATAACTGGTACAACGTAACATCGCTCTTAGCCTTAGATCACATACAAATTACAAACAGTAGTTCAGAAGTAAGTAGTCCATGTGGAATGTTTAATGAAGAAGAAGAAGAAATGGGCAATATAATAAAATATTATATAATAAAACAAAATATTTCGTTTTGCTAAAAATATATATGACCTGAACGTTTTCATATGAAAATTATCTTCAGTGTTATATGTTATGTTATGCGATCGACGTTATGGAACATTGGGCAATCCCGTTCGTGCTCTGTTCTCCGCTGCAGCAGCCATCCCAAAGTCCATTTTCTCACCGTACACATGAGAAGTTGATTACTATATCTTCTCTCTCTACCACGAAGACGAAATTGTCTGGCATGTCCAAACTTAACGCCTAATTCTCGAACTCGTTCCAGTGTCTGAGACTTGCCCATGTCACACAATCGAGAGCCTATCGCATTGATGATATCGGCTGTGTCCATACTTCTGCCCGCTTGAGTCGGGGCATTGTTTACAAGAAAGTCAAGTGATAAAAAAACATGTAAAATGTAATTTATTTTACATTGTTAGCAACCTTCAGTAGATTCACTATCATCAGTGTTATATATTTATTTTACATTGTTGGCAACCTTCAGTAGATTCACTATCATCAGTGTCAGTGGCGGCTCGTCATTAAGGGCCAGTGGGGCCGGACCCCATAAAAAATAAGGTGTAACGTGTATTTATTATTTTATACATTAAAATATTTCCTAACCGAAACCATGATTTTTCCGAAAATATCTGTCTGGCCCACCAACAAAAATGATCACGAGCCGCCACTGATCAGTGTTATATATTTATTTTACATTGTTTGAAACCTTCAGTAGATTCACTATCATCAGTGTGATATGTTTATTTAAACGTTTATGAATCTGTTATATCTATGAGTGTACCCAAGAAGCATTATTCTTAATTAGTTTTTCTCTTCATTTTCAAAAGTTTTGTTTGTCGTTTCTTCGATGATAAATATTATTTATAATTCAAAGTGACGTTTTGGATAGTAAACAACTCTTCTTCTACTTTACCAGTCACCCCCAGGGAGACATAAGTCCACAACCTAGGTTTTTCAAGCCCTCCTAATCCAAGGTCATCTTTTCCAAATATTTCCTCATTTCTTTTCCAACTCTCTCCTCCGGGTGCTTCTGGGTCTTCTCTTACCATTTATTACCCTGGGGATTCCATCGGATGGCCAGTAAACAATTAGGTAACAAAAAATGTCGATGAAAAAGTTAATAATAAATTTTTTTAAACAGCGTTTTACTCTCAATTCTGAGAACTTTCCGCTGATTATTTAGGGCAGCGGAATTAAGAACGTACGCCCAAGGCTGTGTTACGCATGTGCGGTTATCCCTTTTATATTCTCCTCAAAGGAAGAAAAAGTTTGACCTTACCGAGGAGTCGAAACTGAATATTTTTCTCAGGAAACCTCTCAGCGTTTAACCGTTCGGTCACCGGATCTCAAATTCAATGGAGTGCTAGAAGGAATAATTTAGATATGATGGCAGAGGTCAATGGAAAACAAAAACAACATTCTGACAAATATTAGTAGGAAGTTGTCATTGTTTTTGTTGCATGTTTTTTTGTGTGAAAGTAGGAGTTAGAATAAATTATGCAATAAGAACAGTTGCTGGAAATAAAGATAGATGAGAGAGAGAGAGAGAGAGAGAGAGAGAAAGATGTTATGTGAAAGTAGGGGTTAGAATAAATTATGCAATAAGAACAGTTGCTGGAAATAAAGATAGATGAGAGAGAGAGAGAGATGTTATGTGAAAGTAGGAGTTAGAATAAATTATGCAATAAGTAGTAGTAGTAGTAGTAGTAGTAGTAGTAGTAGTAGTAGTAGTAGTGTAAATAATATTAATATTAGTATTGGTATTATAATCCATTCAACAACTCAAATAAGATATGGAAGTCAAAGGAGATAAAAACAAACACAAAGCTGAGAATTTTTCAATCAAATGTGAAATCAGTGTTGTTCTATGGTTCGGAAACATGGAAGACAACAAAAGAGACCATTAGAAAACTACAGACCTTCATAAATGGATGATTATGTAGAATAGAGGGACTGAGATGGTATGATTATATTACAAACGTGGAACTCAGAGAAGGAACTAAGCAGATAAGGTCGAGAAATAGCTACGGAAGAGACGCTGGCGATGGTAGGACATACATTGAGAACACCGACTTGAAGAATAGCAAGACAGGCACTGTTTTGGAACCCGCAGGGAAAGAGGAGTAGGGGAAATGCGCGTATAGTATTTAGAAATTTGGAGTTACCAGTTGTACAAGTAGAACTGGATGCCTGAGAAGTGTGTTTAACCAGCAAGCCACATGACCCATCAATATGCATACACTTCAAAATCTGTTAGGGAAGACTGAGAACATATGGGTCTGCTGTCCGGAGTGTAACGAAGCCGGTTCAGTAAGCAATATCCACATAATTTTGTATAATTAATAAATTTGCAACACGAGTCTGTAGCGCGTTTGCTGAAAAGCCTGAATCCTACTTTCCTTGTCTGCAGTAAGTGTCCAACTTGAGTACGATGTATCTGACATGAAATATAACTGGACTGATGAACAGAAAACAAAATAGAATGAAAAGTCTTCATGGAAACCCCGTATGCCTCAGAGCATGACGACACTTAGCAAACGAATTCAAACAAACAAACAAATGACAAAACGTAAGATTGAAGTATTTTCTTAGAGGTCCGCGCGCTGTATATATTAACGCGATGTACTCGCTGGCGCGTTGGCGGGAAGGTAACTTTGGACAACTACATAATGCAAAAATAAACATACAGAAGTCCCAAATAATGGGAATAGGTAAATTTAAGTATAAATCAGATTTCCCCTGTAACTTAATACAAGTCAATAAGATAAAATTATACGGAATCCTCTTTAAAAACAACCCTTTAATAAGAAACAAAGATATATGGCAAAATGTAGTCACACAGATTAAAAACGCCTGAAACATACAAATACACAACAAACACGATATTCGGCAGAAGCATGATAGTAAACACGTACATCATACCAACAATAACATACACATCTAATGTTTTTCAACCCCCGCCACAAACTATAAGAGAAATCCAAACTACCATCAGGAACTTCATTTTCAAAAAACACACTACACGCGATAGCCACTAAGACACTAATACAACAGAAAGAGAGAGGCGGAATATCCCTACACGACATAAAAACGCGAATACAAACCCAGAGAATCTGCTTCGTAGGAGACATGATAAAACAGTCCGACGAATACACTTTAGCACACTACTATATAGGCCTACGATTAACAAAACTTCACCCAATAAACAACAACACACCCCACTATTTCGGCACACTACCAAAATTCTACCAACAGTGCATTCAAAGCATAAAAGACAATGAAAACCAAATACACAAGCCCGCAAAACATATATACAAACACCTAATTAAAGCACAAGAACCAGCACTAAACAACAGAATAAAAAGAGGATACACCTATTTTGTCACAGACTACCCACAGATTTTTAGAAACTTACATAAAACGCAAACATCTAAACAAGCAAAAGAAGTCACATACAGATTACTCTTCAACATCACACCGGTAGGATACAGGACAGTAACACGAAGCAAATGTTACCTCTGCAATCAAAAAAGACAAGAGACAGAAGACCATATATTCTTCCATTGCAACACAATACAACTAGCATTAAACTCACTACAAACAACAATGAACACAAACAAGATAGACACATATAAAGCAATCATGATAAACGTACTACCACCAACACCCATAAACCCACAAAGAGAACATTACAGATTATTGGCAGAATTCCGACACCTGGTGTGGGTGTGCAGAAACAAAGCCAAATACGACCAACGACAATACAATGATAGACTATTTAGACACATTTACGAGCAGAGAATAGCAAACACGATAAAATAAACGTCATACCAACAACGCAACAAACAAACGAAACACCAACACTGGGAGATGTCGCACCCAAATCACGAGTGAAAGTATGTACGAATGTATTAATTAACTAAGAACCACAAAACTAAGTCAAGGTCACAGGACGAACACAACCAGACCAATCCCAAGCAAACACAACAACGACTAAGTACCAAAAAAATTGGGACATGTCACACCCAAAACACGAATGAAGGCACAACAAATGAATGAATGACAGAAAGTAGCTACACACCTCCATCACGAGACATTATCTCATTTGAACTCTAAAAACTATAGATAACGGCATTTTACCCCCATAAAACGGGCGCCCAATTGAAGAATAAAGGTATAATAAATTTTCATTAAATTTCTTTAAAAAAATGATGGTCATGCACCAACTTGAACAATGGGTGGCTCGCCGATTGTCAAGTTGCGCAAGACCGTTACTCCTGACATAAGACAACTACGTAGTGATTGTTCATGCACATCTTGAACGATTGTTTGGGCAACCGATTGTCAAGTTGCGCTGGAGCATATCACGCCAGACGGACAGTTCTCCCGTAGAAGACTACTCAACATATGAAACATGATGGTATCGTAATGGTTTTATCAAACATCATCTAACATCGGTGATTTGCCGAGACTTGATGAAATAGAGAACCTTTCAACCATACCTTATCAACCCTCTTCATATTTGTATTGAGTGAATCTTACTACTGTAGCTCAACTACCTTTCCCTCGACACTCGAAATGACAACATATGACTTCTCAAGAGTTACAACATTGACAGAAAAAGATCCAGGCAGTATATTTTGTGCGATTTTTTCTTCAACTTACCTCTTAGAGGTAATCGTTTCAAAATTATTTTTTTGGGGCGTAAAATGGCTTCTAGTGACTATTAAGTCACTAGGAGTCAATTTTTTTTCTTAAATAAAACAAAAATTCCAGGCATTAAAAAGAACAATGAAAATTGCTAGAATTCCGTTGTTCTTTTGATGTTGATTTTTTTTTGGGACCGGCCTCTAGTGACAGTAGTTACTAGGGGCCGGTTTTTTTGGCCCATTGTTTTCAAATGACTTGAAAAATTTAGAGGTCATTTCATTTTTTTTTTCGTAAATCGACCTCTGGTTAGTCACTGGATTTCGATTGTTGTGTTACTTCGCTGATATAATACAACTGTTTTGGAGATACCCAGTGGCGGCTAGTGATAAGTTTTGGAGATACCCAGTGGCGGCTAGTGATAAGTTTTGGAGATATCCAGTGGCGGCTAGTGATAAGTTTTGGAGATACACAGTGGCGGCTAGTGATAATTTTTGTTGGTGGGGCCAGACAATTTTTCCGGATAAATCATGTTTTTTAGATTGCTATATTTTAATTTAAAAATAATAAATACACGTTATACATTATTTTTGGTGGTGTCCAGCCCCACTGGCCCCACTAGACAGGATAACACAAGAAACCAAAACAGATAACAACCTCGATAACAACTACAATTTAATAAACGAACTACTCTTTGCAGATGATCAGAGTATAATTTACAACAACGAACACAAACTTCAACAACACATAAATGCACTGCAGGCGACATGCGAGAAATATGACATGAAAATTAACACCTCCAAAACAGAAGTCATGACAATAAGTAGGTCAACAGGTCAACTAAATATACACGTGAATAATGCCAAAATACAACAGACTCCAGAATTCAAATATCTCGGGAGTATATTCACAGCAGATGGAAAGATGGACAGAGAAATCGAGACTAGATGCCAGAAGGCAAATGCAGTGACATACCAACTGTCACCACTATTAAAACATCCAAGCATTAACATGGCAGTCAAACGACAACTGATAAACTGCATATTTATTCCAACTCTCTGCTATCAGTGCCAACCATGGCCCATGACAAAGACACAAGAAAGAAAGATTACAACATGTGAAATGAGATGTCTACGAAAAGCTGACAACGTTACAAGGCGAGATAGAGTGAGAAACGAGAATATCAGAAGCATCGTTGGTACTATACCTGCATACAGTACATCGAGAAGCAAAGATTCAAGTGGTTCGGCCATCTAATGAGAATGGAACCACATTTACTACCATCACGTGCCTGTAATAATCGACACTCAGGGCGCAGAGCACGAGGCAGGCCAAGAACACGATGGATAGATAACATCTCAGAGTCCCTGCGAAAGCATGGACTGACAACGTCAAGCGCAACACACCTGGCACAAGATAGAAAACTAACTCTCCCCAAGACGCTTCACAGCAAATGTGGTTAAGATAAGATAAGAGAAAATAGGTCGCATGCCTTGGCCAAATTATTAATTAGACATTGCAGTGCAGTCAACAACTAGTGACAACTGTTATAGGAAAGAGAAGATGGAGATATGTTGGACACATCTTGAGGAGAAATGATCAACGAATATCAAAGCAGGCATTGAAGTGGGATGCAAAGAGTTCAAGAAAGAGAGGACGACCTAGGGAGACCCTGAAACGAACTTTGCTGAGAGAGGCAAGAAATATCGGTCTCAGTTCCAGGGAGGAGATTGAGAGTTACCCAGGATAGATCGGTATGGAGAAATTACTTGCAGGCCCTATGTAAAGTATAACGGTACGAAAGGAATTATTATTATTATTATTGCAGTGTAGCCTCACTGTGGGCGACTAAGGCAGCCTCGTCAGCGAAAAGAAGGTCCTTTAGAAACATTTCCGTCGTTTTTGTCTTGTCTCTTAAGTGAGCCAAGTTTAAGAGTAGACCATCACGTTTTTGTCTTGGCTCTTAAGTGAGCCAAGTTAAAGAGTGGACCATCACGTTTTTGTCTTGGCTCTTAAGTGAGCCAATTTAAAGAGTGGGCCATCACGTTTTTGTCTTGGCTCTTAAGTGAGCCAAGTTAAAGAGTGGACCATCACGTTTTTGTCTTGGCTCTTAAGCAGCAAGTTAAAGAGTTGACCATCACGTTTTTGTCTTGTCTCTTAAGTGAGCCAAGTTAAAGAGTGGACCATCACGTTTTTGTCTTGGCTCTTAGGTGAGCCAAGTTAAAGAGTGGACAATCACGTTTTTGTCTTGGCTCTTAAGCGAGCCAAGTTAAAGAGTTGACCATCACGTTTTTGTCTTGTCTCTTAAGTGAGCCAAGTTAAAGATGGACCATCACGTTTTGTCTTGGCTCTTAGGTGAGCCAAATTAAAGAGTGGACCATCACGTTTTTATCTTGGCTCTTAAGCGAGCCAAGTTAAAGAGTGGACCATCACGTTTTTGTCTTGGCTCTTAAGTGAGCCAATTTAAAGAGTGGGCCATCACGTTTTTGTCTTGGCTCTTAAGTGAGCCAAGTTAAAGAGTGGACCATCACGTTTTTGTCTTGGCTCTTAAGTGAGCCAATTTAAAGAGTGGGCCATCACGTTTTTGTCTTGGCTCTTAAGTGAGCCAAGTTAAAGAGTGGACCATCACGTTTTTGTCTTGGCTCTTAAGTGAGCCAAGTTAAAGAGTGGACCATCAGATCTAGTGTGGATGAAAACATCACAATCAGCGTCCCCAAAGGCATGGTACAAAAGGACTTTGAAGAAGATGCCAAAGAGAGTGGGGGCAAGGACACAACCCTGTTTGACTCCACTCTTAACCTTGAAACTATCAGATGTGCTGCCATCGAACTGTGTGCTGGCTTTCATGCCCTCATGGAAGGAGACAATCAATTGGAGCAACTTTTGGGGGACAGCCAATATGCTTCAATATTTTATACAGACCAGGTCTGCTGACCGTGTTAAATGCACTTATTAGATTCACGAAAACAGTACATAAAGGCTTACTCTGCCCTCTGCACTTCCCTTGTAGTTGTCGAAGGTTAAATATCATGTCAGTTGTTGACCGCCCATCTCTGAACCCACATTACAACTCTGGGAGACCACGCTCTGTCAGCTTCTGTAGTCGTTTTGAAAGGACTAGTGCAAAGGCCTTGCATTTGACACTTAAAAGGGAGATGCCTCTGTAGTTGTTACAATCCCCTTATCCCCTTTGTTTTTAAAGAGTGTCACGATCTTTGCATCCCTCATGTCCTGAGGAAATGCTCCCTCTCTCCAGCACTGAATAAGGAGAGAGTAGAGGTGGGGCAGAAGGACATTCCTATTATATTTGAGGATTTCTGCAGGAATGTTGTCTAGTCCTGATGCCTTGCCATTTAAAAGTTTGTTGATTGCTTCGGAAAGTTCCAACTGTCGGTTCGGTATCCAGCTTGGTTAGTTCATGATGTTTCGGTATGATCTGTTCTAGGGCAGGGTTTCCTGGTTACTCCAGAGAGTAGAGATTAGACTAGTTTCTCCACCATCTTGCGAGCTGTTTATTCATATCTGTTATTGGGTCACCTGTTTCCGATCTTAGTGATGCAATTTTTGTGATGTTTGGTCTCAAAGTCACTCTGATATTTTCGAAACATTGCTCTTGTGTTTCCCATATATGCAGCATTTTGTATTGCAGAACATAGATTTGACCAGTGTTCATTTGCACACCTCCTTGACTCTCGCTGCACTACTGATTTGGTATTGCAGAACATAGATTTGACCAGTGTTCATTTGCACACCTCCTTGACTCTCGCTGCACTACTGATTTTGTATTGCAGAACATAGATTTGACCAGTGTTCATTTGCACACCTCCTTGACTCTCGTTGCACTACTGATTTTGTATTGCAGAACATAGATTGGACCAGTGTTCATTTGCACACCTCCTTGACTCTCGTTGCACTACTGATTTTGTATTGCAGAACATAGATTTGACCAGTGTTCATTTGCACACCTCCTTGACTCTCGCTGCACTACTGATTTGGTATTGCAGAACATAGATTTGACCAGTGTTCATTTGCACACCTCCTTGACTCTCGCTGCACTACTGATTTGGTATTGCAGAACATAGATTTGACCAGTGTTCATTTGCACACCTCCTTGACTCTCGCTGCACTACTGATTTGGTATTGCAGAACATAGATTTGACCAGTGTTCATTTGCACACCTCCTTGACTCTCGCTGCACTACTGATTTTGTATTGCAGAACATAGATTTGACCAGTGTTCATTTGCACACCTCCTTGACTCTCGCTGCACTACTGATTTTGTATTGCAGAACATAGATTTGACCAGTGTTCATTTGCACACCTCCTTGACTCTCGCTGCACTACTGATTTGGTATTGCAGAACATAGATTTGACCAGTGTTCATTTGCACACCTCCTTGACTCTCGCTGCACTACTGATTTTGTATTGCAGAACATAGATTTGACCAGTGTTCATTTGCACACCTCCTTGACTCTCGCTGCACTACTGATTTTGTATTGCATAACATAGATTTGACCAGTGTTCATTTGCACACCTCCTTGACTCTCGCTGCACTACTGATTTTGTATTGCAGAACATAGATTTGACCAGTGTTCATTTGCACACCTCCTTGACTCTCGCTGCACTACTGATTTTGTATGCTGAAGACGGTCCTTTGAACTTTGCGAGGGTTTCGTTTTGTAATTTATTAGGGCTCTTTTCTTTTCCTCAATTAGTGGGGCTGAGTTTTATTTCATTTTGTTCGACCCAGTCTTTGTTGGAGAATTTCTTGGTGCCAAAGGTTGCAAGTCCGGACACATGGTCCTTACATTCTATGGGCCAAATCTAAGAGGTTTATTTGTCTTGTTTCTAGGTAACTGTTTCTTTCCGGATTGTGCCCGAGCCGAAAGCAAAGAGGAAGTGTCCTCTCCCGTTGATGGTCCACATGAACAGCTGATACCACTCTATTGATGTGTACGCGCACGCACACACTCACGCGGATGCACACACACACACACACACATATATATGTTACATCATTTTTCTCCATATGTACAATAAGTTCTTAACCAACATTTGCTCAATTTCTTTCCGTCTTGTAATATCATTTCTTTCCGTCTTGTAATATAATTTCTTTCCGTCTTGTAATATCATTTCTTTCCGTCTTGTAATATCATTTCTTTCCCTCTTGTAATATCATTTCTGTCCCTCTGTAACATCATTTCTTTCTGTATTGTAATATCATTTCTTTCCGTCTTGTAATATCATTTCTTTCCGTCTTGTAATATCATTTCTGTCCCTCTGTAATATCATTTCTTTCCGTCTTGTAATATCATTTCTTTCCCTCTTGTAATATCATTTCTTTCCGTCTTGTAATATCATTTCTTTCCCTCTGTAATATCATTTCTTTCCCTCTGTAATATCATTTCTTTCGGTCTTGTAATATCATTTCTTTCCCTCTTGTAATATCATTTCTTTCCCTCTGTAATATCATTTCTTTCCCTCTGTAATATCATTTCTTTCCGTCTTGTAATATCATTTCTGTCCCTCTGTAACATCATTTCTTTCTGTATTGTAATATCATTTCTTTCTGTCTTGTAATATCATTTCTTTCCGTCTTGTAATATCATTTCTTTCCCTCTTGTGATATCATTTCTGTCCCTCTGTAATATCATTTCTTTCTGTATTGTGATATAGTCCCACTGTGATTTACCACACTAATTTAAAAACACTAAAAAGAAAGCCTGTAATTTCAACGTATTGTTCCCATTTCTGAGCACACACATTAGGGGTTTATAATAGGTGGATGAATTAAGATCGGTTGTTCGAAGCTGTCGCCACGCATGTGCAGGTCCTTTGGTTGCATTTCCTCCTCATCAGAAAAAACTTGATCTTACCGAGAGGTCAAATAAGAGCATTTTCCGTCAAGAAACATTTGGGCGTTTTAAGCATTCGGTCACTAGTTCTCCATTATAGTTATCCATTATCAAAAGATAATACAAAATTACAGAATTGTTTTGTATAACAATTTACATCAATGTCGAATCTTTCAAGGATGAAACATTACACTTCCGAAATCTTATAAAAGGGATCACGAAATGTCAAAGTGCAAAACTTATATTATTCTAGCCCTAAACAGACAAAATCTAATTCGCCACATGTTCATGGCTGCTTATCCATAGATAAGAAAACTGAACTCAACGATAAATGATACATTGTGATCCACTTAAGCGTTAATTTTTCTATTTCTATTTATCTTCCATTAGAAGAGATTTTTAATATAAAAATAAACGCTTCAGGTCTGAAAACATGTCACACGATCCTACAATGTCACAAGACGAAGAATGGGTGAAGAGGGCGTGTGTTTCCATATAGACCCTTTCCCGATACAGATAAATAGACTTGATCACTTGTTTCAACGAGTTAACGCTGCTTAAAAAATCACAAGGCAGGCAATGAAGTGAGAGGTAAATTGTTCAAGAAAGAAATGACGCCTTAGAGTTACCCCTGATACGAACTTTTCCGAGAGAGGTAAAACACATCTGTTGAACATGATAGAGCAGTGTGGATAAATTGCTTGCATGCACTATGTAACGTATAACGGTACAAGATGAATATATAATAACTTTCATTTTCACATCATATTTTATTTAGTGTTCAGAGGTGGTGGAGCGATCTCAGTCTATGAAATACCTGGGGATGCGTTTTGATCGTAGTCTAGCTTTTACGGAACACATAGCTCATGTGATAATGAAGGTGAGGAAAGGTTTGCTGGCGATGAGGGTAATGGCTGCGGCGGATTGTGAACAGCGCCATCTTTGTCTTTTATACCAGAGTCTGGTCCTTTCTGTGCTTGAGTATGCGCTGGCGATCCTGACTCTCAGTCATAGAACGACTGGAAAGAATACAGAACGAGGCGATGCGCATTATACTTGGTTGCACTAAAGACACGTCGTGCAGGGCGATGCGCTATCTCCTTGACTATCCTACTATGGAGTATAGAATACTGATGAGCCGTGCACGAGCATACCTTCGAGTCAATGCTGACACACAACATCCTCTGCACTTGGAAATAAAGAGAAAAAAGGAAATAGGTTACAAAGAGGAAAATCTTGGATGGGTCACGCCGAGGACTGTATTGAACAGGTGTGTACACTTGAAGACATTGATCCCGGTGAAGTATGGATACCAGTGCCTAGAGGAATCGCTACATCCTTTCTGTATGCATCGAACTTGATAAAGAATGCAGGCAACACAACCCACTTGTTGTGGAGGCAGAGGTTCAAGCATTAATTTCTGAGAACGCATCTGAGCATGATGTAATCATTTATACGGATGGTTCGGTGATTCGACATGTGCGGAGCTCGTGGGCTTTCACTGCTCAGGTCGGAGGTGATGTTGTGAAGGAAGACAGTGGTGGTTTTGCCGTGACTACAAGCAGTCTCACTATGGAAATCATGGCGGTTACCAAAGCGATGATTTGGCTAGAATCACAGACTTTTATCCATGCATGTTTTCTCAGTGACTCAATGAGTATGCTCAGAAAGATTGAAACAGGATGGGCTAGGAGACATTGGATAGAATCGCTGGGGAGGTCTAAGCTGACAAAGATCAGTTTTATTTTTGTGTCAGGGCATGCAGGTGTAAGGGGAAATGAACGTGCGGATAGGCTTGCAGGTATGGCTGCTGTCCAAAGCGGACGAGCAATGGACCAGGCTGATATTATAAATTCCTTAAGGGAGAGAGGGCGTGTACATGATTCACGTAATAGCGGTGAATCCACAACACTAACCAGACTGCAAGAACTCAAAGTTAAGTGTGGTGTAGCTCGACAAGAACGCTATGCTGGCAGACAAAGAAGAATTGTAAACCAACAAAGAACCGGTGTCGTTAGTCGCCACACGATGATGGACATACTGAGGAGAGATCGGAGCACTTATGGACTAATTTGTTCGACGTGCAGTGATGGTGATCCGACGTCTAAACTAAACTAAACTAAACATTTTATTTAGTACGAGTATTATAAACGGAAGCTCTGCCACCATATCAGGAGGTCAGTCAATGGATAGAGCTGACATTTTAAATGCCCTCATAGAGTGTAGACGCAAAGAAGATTTTCACTAGACCAATCCACATCAACTACTAGATTTCAAGAGCTTAGATTGAAGATTGGAGTGGCCAGAAAATAACTGCAAAATAGGTATATGAGTAGGCTCATTAATCAAAATCGAACTGGTACTGTCAGTCGCTGGACGCTGTTGGAGATAGTGCGAATGAGATCGCAGCACGTATGGTCCTGAGTACAATGAAGATATTCCAAACTGAAAGTGAAACTGAATTATAAACGGAAATAAATCACAATAAATGTAGAAATAACCAGATTAAAAGTGGTTATAACAATCAGTTCCTAATGATCTGGGCTAGAGGACTGCGGTAAAACTGAGCAAAATGGGGATGAATTCAGAACAGGTAATTTAAAGTTTATAAAATGTAAATAAGAAGGATGTAAATGAGATAACCCCCAATGTTTTGACCAATTAGTCTGAAATAATGTCACACGCACAGCCTACGCCAGGTCTGGAAAAGGCATACAGTGGACACTTATGTCAAAGTTAGAAGACCTGGATTTTGCGGACGATCTCGCCTTGCTTTCGCATAGATTACAAGACATGCAGGAAAAAGTGGATGCTCTGGCACAAACTGCACAACGAGTCGGCCTTAAAATCAGTCAAGAGAAGACTAAAGTAATGCGTAGCAACAACATACAGCAAGATCCAATACTGATTGAAGGAAGGGACATAGAAGATGTGGATGAATTTGTCTACCTTGGAAGTAAGATCAGCAGATCAGGAGGTACAGATGAGGACATTAAGGCTAGGATTAGGAAGGTCCGACAGGCCTTTGCGATCCTGCACATGGTGTGGAAGTCCGCTGCCATCTCCACGAAAACAAAGCTCAGGATTTTCAGTTCAAATGTGAAGTCGGTGTTGCTGTATGGCTCGGAAACTTGGCGAGTCACTAGGGCAAATACAAATAAGATCCAGACCTTTGTCAACGGATGTTTGCGGCGGATTCTCAGATTGAAATGGTATGATAGAGTTACAAACACGGATCTGTGGATAGGAACAGGGCAGGAACCTATGATGACACAGGTCAAGAGGAGAAGATGGCGATGGATAGGCCATACCTTGCGGAAGACACAGTCGAGTGTCACTAGACATGTGCTCGAGTGGAACCCGCAGGGAAAACGAAAAGAGGACGCCCTAAGCAGACTTGGAGACGAGGTCTTACTGAGGAGCTGAAGAGTGCTCAATTGACCTGGGAGACCATAAAAATAACAGCCAGAGACCGAGAAGAGTGGCGAACAACTGTTGAGGCCCTATGCTCCACGAGGAGCGGAGAGGATTAATGATGATGATGATGAGTCTGAAATAATATCACAAACAGAATAATACATAAACAAACAAGTAAGGTGACTAAAGTAAATCAAGATGGAACAGTATATGTGAAAGATTAGTTAGTATTAGCCTTCCTTATTACTTTTCACATTGAACGTGTCAAATTATCTCACGGTTGACTAGACATTTCTCTGATTTCTTCCCATTTTGTGTTGATTATTTTTTGAAGACATCTATTTTCAAATGGGTATCAAATGTAATTTTTTTAAATCTAAAGGAACCCTTTTTCATACATCGAAGTTTATTGGGTAATACGGTGTTAGGTTCGTATTTTTCCATTGACAGTTGGAACACGATGGGTGATGTATTCAACATCACGCCAGCTGCCTTTACTTCCCAGTTGCTTTTACTGGTACCCAATTGAGGTCAGGTCGACTTGTGAGCCATTGCGGTCTGAAAAGTATTCCCCGTCCATTGTGAAATTGAACTCAAACAACATACATTTTGTTTCCCGATCCAGAAGCACTTGAGCTTTCAGCTCTTCGGCTCGGTGACATGGACATCGTAACCCTTCGGTTCGGTGCCACGAACACCGTGAATCTGGGGAACCTGTGGCTTTTCTGCCAGTCCGCGGAATTGAACCCGCACACACACAGAGGACTAGTCACCCGCAGTCCAACGCGCTATGAACACGCTGGGCAGGCGGGCAAACAACATGCATAAGAAGCGACTTCAATAACAACTACGCTTCTGTAACATATTACTCAGACTAAATAAAATATGAAAAATTGGCAATATCATTTTTTATCATTCGCCAATAAAAATAGTTAGAACAAGAAGATTCAATAATGTTGCTTCCCTGACAAAGTACGAACATAGTTTGAAAACTAATCAACACCAATACCATCATTGATTCAAACTAAATAGTTCGGGGAAATGTGCAATCAAATTTATCACCCACACACGATTAAAATGTTTATTAAAATTTAGATTATCAATTCTGCTGCTCAGACAAGATTAAATGATTGATTGATAATACCATCATCTTTGCACTTCGGTGAGTAACCATGTATGCTACGATCTCTTTCTTACACAGGAAAATCTCAGCTACAGTGCAATAACTCTTTGCTAATGAATTTTGCGGGGGAAGCGGCTTGTCAGCCCGCTCTTCTCGATTTTGAACTGCCAATATTTCTGTTAGCTGTAATGGGGGGCTTTAATGCCAAGGTTGGAAGTGATAATGTAGGGGTAGAGAGAGCTATAGGAAAACAAGGAATAAACACAATGAATGAGAATGGAGAAAGACTGGCGGAGTTATGTATGCTGTCAAACTTAGTAATTGGGGTACCATCTTTGCACATAAGGAAATTCATAAACTTACTTAGAGAGCCGCTGTAGCGTAGTTGTTAGTGAACTCGCTTCGCAAGGCTGGTGGTCTGGGTTCAGCTTGTTAGTGAACTCGCTTCGCAAGGCTGGTGGTCTGGGTTCAGCTCCCGCAATGCGCGTGGGATTTTTCCCGACCACGACGGCTCTCAGGTCGACCCAGCCTCAACTTGGTACCAGACATGCTCTGGGAAAGTAAAGGCGGCCGGCGTGATGCTGACCACATCACCCATCGTGTGCCGACGGTCAATGAAAATACAGGCCTAACACTGTATTGACCTATATACCACGAGGTATGAAAGGGTTCTTTTTTACTTGGCACTCACCAGATGGAGTGACCAGGAATCAGATTGACCATATTGACCATAAATACACAATTTAGAACATCATTGCTGGTCCGTGCATACAGAGGGGCAGATGTAGGAAGTGATCATAATTTATGCATAGGTAAATTGAAACTGAAATTAAAAATTCACCATACTAAAAAGAACAACTGCGAATAGACAGTCAAAGGCTACACAATAATGAGGTAAAAGAGGAATATCAGCTCGAACTTAAGAATGGGTTCGAGTTACTCAATGGTGAAAATGAACAGAACATTGAAGACAAATGGACTAAGATAAAGGACACACTATTGGGGCAGCAAATAGTAGCGCAGGATTAAAGACGAAAGACAGAAAACCCTGGATAAGCGATGACACCTGGAAATGTATTCAAGAAAGAAGAAAGATGAAACTAGCGATATTTAATACTAAGAATGCAACAGATGAAATCCAAGCTAAAGAGGAATATAGACTAAAAGACAAGGGAGTGAAAAGAGCGGCTAGAAAAGATAAAAGAGCATATGTCAATCGACTGGCCGAAGAAGGGGAAAAGGCAGCTAAGACGAAACAGTAAAATGCTATACAACACACTAAAACAACTTACTGGAACTTTTGTTTCAAAGGGTGGCCCAATCAAGAGCAAAGATGGTCAAGTTCTAACATCAGATACCGAGCAGAAGAAAAGATGGGAAGAACATTTTGAAGAAATATTAAACAGACCTGATCCACCAGTACTACTCAAGTTTGACGAAGAGGCAATAAACAGCTGCCTACCAATTAACGAAGAAATGATAAGTGTAGCTAAGGTCAAGGAGGCAATCGATTCCTTGATAAACAATAAGGCAGCGGGTGATAACAACATTACTGCAGAAATGCTCAAAGCGGCTGATGATACAACTATTAGCCAGGTGCAAGAAATATTTAATAAAGTATGGAAGAAGAAACTGTCCCAGATCAATGGAAGAAGGGAATAATTGTTAAGATCCCCAAAAGGTGATCTCAAAGATTGTAACAACTGGAGAGGGATCACCCTATTATCAGTAATGACCAAGACTTTCTGCAAAATCATTCTTAATAGAATCAAAGGAGCAGTGGACACAACCCTGAGAGAAGAACAAGCTGGATTTAGACCTGGGAGAATCTGCTTAGACCAAATAATTACCCTAAGACTAATTTTGGAGGAACATATTGAGAAGCAACAACCACTCATACTAAATTTCATTGATTTTAAAAAGCCTTTGATAGTCTACACAGAATCTCTCTGTGGAATATTCTGAGATGCTATGGAATACCAGACAAAATAATAAACATTATTAAGAGCCTCTATGATGGTTCACAGTGTGCAGTTCGCACTGATGGTGGACACAGCGACTGGTTTATGGTTGAAACCGGAGTAAAGCAAGACTGTATTCTATCTCCGCTATTGTTTGGAATGACCATTGACTGGGTGATGCGAAAATGTTGCAGGGGCGAAACTGGCATCGATTGGGTAGAAAATAGTCAACTAGAAGATTTTGATTTTCCAGATGATATTGCCTTGTTAAGTAGAAACAACCAAGATATGCAAAGAAAAACAGACAACTTGTCATCTATAGCATCAAAAGTTGGACTGCAGATAAGCTATGAAAAAACAAATATAATGAAGACACCTATGGCAAGTAATGCAGATATCACACTGGAATCTAAAATTATAAAAATAACAGAGCAGTTCACCTATTTAGGTAGCAATTTTGATTGCACAGGAAATGTTAAAAAGAAATTATGATACGAATTGGCAAAGCAACATCAGCTTTTAAAAGTCTAAATAAAATATGGAACTGCAAGTTATATAGTATTAAAACTAAATTACGAATTTTCAATTCAAATGTTGTATCAATCCTAACATATGCCAGCGAGAGTTGGAAAATGACTAAAGATATAGAAAGCAAGTTGAATGCATTTGAAAATAGATGTCTGCGAAAAATAATGAATATAAAATGGAATGAATTCAGGAGAAGTGATGAAATCAGAGATATGTCTGGTCAACCACTAGTGACAACTGTTATAAGAAAGAGAAGATGGAGATATGTTGGGCACACCTTGAGGAGAAATGATCAACGAATATCAAATCAGGCATTGAAGTGGGATGCAAAGGGTTAAAGAAAGAGAGGTCGACCTAAGGAGACCCTGAAACGAACTTTGTTGAGAGAGGCAGGAAATATCGGTCTCAGTTCCATGGAGAGATTGAGCGAGTTGCCCAGGATAGAGCGGTATGGAGAAATTACTTGCAGGCCCTATGTAACGTATAACGGTGCGAGAGGAATTATTATATATTATAATATTTCTTTTACATGCTCAGATTTAATACGGGACCTACGTTTTATCGTCCGTCTCCGATAGGACTAGAAACTCGATCTCGCCTACACTGAGATCAGGGATCTCCGGAAAAATAACCAGATGGTTCCGCAAGGGAGCGAACCTGGTACCTTTGGCACGAGAGACGTTCTACATACACCAATAACAAATACAACACAATCAACAACATATAGTTTCAATAATAGAATATGAGAATTGTTTATTGTCTTTCCCCAGATGGATGATGAAGTTATTTGTCCACTCTTGTGGTTAAGTATAGGAGTGGGAGTTTTAATTTGCGTTCCAGGGCCAGATGAGTCGCCTTTGTTGTGTTATATATGTGTTTATTTAGTGTAGTTATATGTGTAGTAATATAGGAATACAAGACATGAAAACACAATGCAATGATGGAAAGACATAAACGGAGAGATTCCACTACAAAACTGATTCCAAAAACTCATAATTTGTCACTTAATCTTCCCACGACATTTCGTGACATTAGTGAAACTGGAAAATAAAAGAAATTGTTGCAAGCAAATCGCATTATATGTATCTTGATTATATAGGCTTTGGAGTTAATGGCACATTTTGGCAGCGAGGATGCATCACAATTGTAATCGATTTCTGCGTCTAACCAGGTCTCTAAGGGCAAGTACTTTCCCAGAGAGAAGATCGAATCCTTCAACTGTAAATCCCTGTGGTGTCTAAATGAATATAGCATTTTCTAGTTGTGTCCGCATTCATTAACACATTAGAGGATACACATATGTACGTCATCTATGGTTGGATAGTGTTTCTGTACAAACTAAAAGCCGGTTAATCTAGATCTGAAGTGAATACTGTCATTAATGGGGTTTTAAAGACTTCATTGCACCGGGTCTTATCCCATATTTCTCGGTCCTCCTCTACAGAATAGGCACGCCACTGCCAAGATTATTGCACAACGCACGAACCTCGTAGCTCCGGCAACGTAGGGATATATGGGAAAAAATGCACTCGTGAACAGAACGTCGCAGCCAGGATTCGAACCCACGAATTTCGACCTCAAGGCAGGGCTTAGCCACAGAGACCACATAATACTGTTACTATAAGTGTTATCTGTGCAGGTTTCAAGTTTAATCTCTATCTAACATGTGGCGATCCTGGTACTTAGAGCAGCAACAAATACACACAATTCTTCTCTATCCTAGACAGTTCTCTCTATTGTGTTCCAGCTGTGATTCATTTCTTTCAAGTTTTATTCTCTATCCTAGACCGTTCTCTCTATTGTGTTCCAGCTGTGATTCATTTCTTTCAAGTTTTTCAAAGTTAAATGTTATGGCTTAAAAGTATATATATATATATGTCACCTTAAGGCAGCAGTATTGTGACGCAGTTAAGTATCTAGTTATCTCTCTCTCTCTCTCTCACGATCGTTCTTATGCCGTTTTTATCATTCTATTGTGATATATCAACAGCCAAACATCAGAACGGGATGTACGTGCACAGACTTCAGTACCAATTGAAGCTCAAGTGCTTATCCTTGGGTTGTGTGTTCGATTTCAACCAGCGTTTGTGTACGGTTCGCTCTCCGCTAGCCTTTGCTGTCCCCAGCCAAAACCCACAAGGCAGCAGGTTGCCATTTTCTTTTAGGGCAGCGACCCTTAGACGGCCTGCCCTGCCGGGCCTATGAGCGCCATCTGCCCAGCAAACCGGTCTTTTTGAGGACTCCTTGGTTTGCCGCCCGTCCAGTTTCGTTTACGGTTTGCTCCGCTAATCGTTGATTGTCCCAAATTAAACTACAAGGCAGCAGTAATCTAGTAATCTAATATAGCTATGTGTCTAGTTATGTAATAAGGTTCAGGGTCTTGTTATACACATAATTTTATTAGTTAAAAATAGTTAGTGGGAGAAGCATTTTAAGTCTTTATTTCTTTCTTTTTACCTAATATAATCTATATATGTGTTATCTCACAGCGTCAGGATAAAACACCATTTCTAGAACAGCGTCAGGATAAAACACCATTTCTAGAACAGCGTCAGGATAAAACACCATTTCTAGAACAGCGTCAGGATAAAACACCATTTCTAGAACTTCTTCTTCTTCGAACGCTCCATATCGTTCAAATGTTAACCACTCTTTGTGATTTGTATGTCAACCGAGCCTAAGAGCGATTGCACGCTGTGCCAGTTATGCACCTACAAGTAGGCCAGCACATCCGATTCTGCGAGGCCTTTTATTTACTAGGGTAGCTTAGCTAGGCTCCTACCTCAGTCGCTTCTTACGCCATACCTTGTAGGTCGCAGTGCTACTATTCTTTGCTCCACCTGAGGACCTCGGCAACACAGGGGCGGATTTCTAGAACAGGATCTTGTATGCGCTTAGTACATAGTGTCTTTCAATGCCTCTGATATTTCAGTGGCCCACACTTTGCGTGGGCGAAACTCATAGTATAACAAGTAGTAGCCAAAAACAACTTGAGTTAGAAACCAAAAACAACATGGGCATGGAGCCAAAAACAACTTGAGCATGTAGCTAAAAACAAGTCGACTATGTAGCAAAAACATGTAGCCAAAAACATCTTATGCCGTATCCAAAAACTTGAGAATGTAGCGAAAAACATCGCAAGTAGTAGACAAAAACATCGTAAGTATGTAGCCAAAGCTTTAAAATTGTCTGTTGTCTTTCCCCAAGTGAATGATGCAGTTGGTTGTTCACTTTTGTCGTTAAGTATAGGAGTGAGAGTTTTCATTTGCGTTTCAGGGCCAGATGTTTGTTATATTTGTGGTCACATTTGTGTTATATCCGTGTTTAATTAGTGTGGTCTTGATATTGTATATCCATCTTTTTCTTGGTCTTCCCATGGCTCAAGTATCTGATCTCTTTTTAATTACGCTGCTATTGGTGGTTGACTATTTCATTCTTATTAAATGTACAAACCATTGCATTTGTTGTCTTTCAATGTAGTCTATGCATGAAGTTATACCCACTCGGCTTCTGATGCCTTCGTTTTGCAGTCTATCTTTCTGTGACCCCAACCGTCTTCCTCAAGCATTTCATGTGACATGTGAGCTGTCATCTATCAAGTTAGACACAGGTAACAAAGTGTTGGTAGAAAGATACTTTTATCATTCTCTCTTCACTTCCATCTTGATCTTTGGGTGTTGTAGTTACTAGCTGGTAGGTCACTGCATTTTAGTTTTGGCATTCTCTATTTCCTTATCAAGTTTTCCATTCTCTGTGAAAATGCTGCCTAAATATTTGAATTCAGAAACTTGCTTTTTGAAACTGGTGTTGTCTATTTGTATGTTTGCTTGGCTTGGTTATCTGCTGATTTTCATGTTCTCGGTCTTTTGTGTGTTGATTTTCATGTTTTACTTCATGCATGCTATTAGCAATGAGTATATATGATGTTGTAGCTGATCTTCATCTTCATAGATTAAACTTTGGCCATCTGTAAAAAATAATTTATTGATTTGTTAGAAAAATACTTTTTATCATCTGTCTTTTTATTCCTATACTTAAAACACTTTATGTAATTAGTAGTGTTAAACTCATTGTAGAGAAGGGAACTGAACTTAACGACATTGTACAATTCCTCCATAGAGAATACAACGTTCTATCATTAGCAGTAATAAAAGAGTACGCTGTAATAAGAATATAGAACAACTGGGAAATTTAGCACAAAAATTGAATGAACAATTACACAGAATACAAAAACCAACACTGTGATTGATCGGAAATCACGGCATATTTCATGGAAAAATGGACGCGGAGATTTAAAACTAATAAATGAGCTATTTTTTCTATACTGTAAGATGATCGGAGATGAAATATTCTTAATTTTGCTTAATAAAAGAAAAATGCATGCTTTGAAACAATTTCTGAATAAAAGGTTTGCTCTGTCAATTTTTAATTCGATGAAAGCATTAATAACGATTTAACGGAACAAGAAGAGGAAATTAGATATTTTGTGCACATAAAGAATGATAAAATATTGTTGAAATTAGATATTTTGTGCACATAAAGAATGATAAAATATTGTTGAAATTAGATATTTTGTGCACATAAAGAATGATAAAATATTGTTGAAATTTAAACGAGGAAGAAAAGATGCAGGCAAGAGAAAAACAATAATGTAAGAGAGAAAACACATCAAGAGGTTAACAAGTAATAGTCTCTTAGACTATATGACGATAGCAAGATATGCAGTAGGAGAGAGAGAATCATCATCATCAAGTAGCTTGTCCCTTCCAAAACCTGGCTCCCAGGACAGCAGACCTGAAAAACTCTCTGTTCTGTGCAAGTTGAGTGTTGTCAGCAACAGACATTTTCAGATCGTCAATGACTTCTTGCACCCATCGTCTTTTAGGTCTTCCTCTCATTCCTCTTCCAGGCACCATGCCCTCCAAAATTATCGGGAGACTACTGGAGATGAATAATCAATTATTCCTACAAAATATTCTCACCATCTTTTAAATTAGATCGGGGACCGTCGCCGGTGCTACAGAGTTCGTGCACTGTTGTCGAGATCTTCCTGTGTAAGAAATAGATAGGAGCACACATAGTTACTCACCGAAGTGTAATGATGATGATCCTATCAATCAATCAATCAATCAACAATTATTATTGTTACTGCGTGATAGAAATGAATTGATCTGGAAATCGATAACATGCAATCTTCTTCTCCTTCTTCTTCTACGTTCGCCCGCTGTAAATTCAGGCGTTATATATGACGCCTGGTATTGCGCATCTGACTGATTTTTGTGTGAACGTGTGCTACCATTTGACTGGCGTCCCCAGCCATACAGGCGAGCCTTCGCCAGCTTCAGAGGTACATGCACTCTTATATGTATAGTAACAAACACTCTTATATGTATAGTAACAAAAGAAACACTTTTCATACCATGAGGTATATTGGGAAATAAGTTGTTAGACCCTTATTATTTTTATAAACCAACGGCACATGATGGTGTTGTGGTCAACATAACGCCTACCGTTTTATTTCACAGTGTTTTTCTGATACCCACTTGAGGCTGGGTCCACCAGTAAGTGTTTATGATTGGAAAGATACCCACTTGAGGCTGGGTCAACCTGAAAGTGTTTATGATTGGAAAGATACCCACTAGAGGCTGGGTCAACCTGAAAGTGTTTATGATTGGAAAGATACCCACTAGAGGCTGGGTCAACCTGAAAGTGTTTATGATTGGAAAGATACCCACTAGAGGCTGGGTCAACCTGAAAGTGTTTATGATTGGAAAGATACCCACTTGAGGCTGGGTCAACCTGAAAGTGTTTATGATTGGAAAGATACCCACTTGAGGCTGGGTCAACCTGTAAGTGTTTATGATTGGAAAGATACCCACTTGAGGCTGGGTCAACCTGAAAGTGTTTATGATTGGAAAGATACCCACTAGAGGCTGGGTCAACCTGAAAGTGTTTATGATTGGAAAGATACCCACTAGAGGCTGGGTCAACCTGAAAGTGTTTATGATTGGAAAGATACCCACTTGAGGCTGGGTCAACCTGAAAGTGTTTATGATTGGAAAGATACCCACTTGAGGCTGGGTCAACCTGTAAGTGTTTATGATTGGAAAGATACCCACTTGAGGCTGGGTCAACCTGAAAGTGTTTATGATTGGAAAGATACCCACTTGAGTCTGGGTAAACCTGAAAGTGTTTATGATTGGAAAGATACCCACTTGAGTCTGGGTAAACCTGAAAGTGTTTATGATTGGAAAGATACCCACTTGAGTCTGGGTCAACCTGAAAGTGTTTATGATTGGAAATAAATTCCAGTTCTTCTGTGTTTGAAGTACGATCTATTTGATCTAAGAAAGTCTCTGTGGCGTATTGGTTAGGTGTTCGTCTCTCGTGCCAAAGGTACCAGGTTAGCTCCCTCGTGGAGCCATCTGGATATTTTTCAAGAAATCCTGATCTCAGTGTAGGTGAGATCAAGTTCCTAGTCTTATCGGAGACCGAACGATAAAACGCAGATCCCGTGTTCAATTTGAGCACGTAAAAGAACATTTAGCAGTTCAAATATCGAGAAGAGTAGGATGTAAGGTTGCTGTCGCAAGAAGGCAGGATGTAGGTTGCTGTCGGGCAAGAAGGCAGGATGTAAGGCTGCTGTCCGGGCAAAGAAGAGCAGGATGTAAGGCTGCTGTCCGGGCAAAGAAGAGCAGGATGTAAGGCTGCTGTCCGGGCAAAGAAGAGCAGGATGTAAGGTTGCTGTCCGGGCAAAGAAGAGCAGGATGTAAGGTTGCTGTCCGGGCAAAGAAGAGCAGGATGTAAGGCTGCTGTCCGGGCAAAGAAGAGTAGGATGTAAGGCTGCTGTCCGGGCAAAGAAGAGCAGGATGTAAGGCTGCTGTCCGGGCAAAGAAGAGCAGGATGTAAGGTTGCTGTCCGGGCAAAGAAGAGCAGGATGTAAGGCTGCTGTCCGGGCAAAGAAGAGCAGGATGTAAGGCTGCTGTCCGGGCAAAGAAGAGCAGGATGTAAGGCTGCTGTCCGGGCAAAGAAGAGCAGGATGTAAGGCTGCTGTCCGGGCAAAGAAGAGCAGGATGTAAGGCTGCTGTCCGGGCAAAGAAGAGCAGGATGTAAGGCTGCTGTCCGGGCAAAGAAGAGCAGGATGTAAGGCTGCTGTCCGGGCAAAGAAGAGTAGGATGTAAGGCTGCTGTCCGGGCAAAGAAGAGCAGGATGTAAGGCTGCTGTCCGGGCAAAGAAGAGCAGGATGTAAGGCTGCTGTCCGGGCAAAGAAGAGCAGGATGTAAGGCTGCTGTCCGGGCAAAGAAGAGTAGGATGTAAGGCTGCTGTCCGGGCAAAGAAGAGCAGGATGTAAGGCTGCTGTCCGGGCAAAGAAGAGTAGGATGTAAGGCTGCTGTCCGGGCAAAAAAGAGCAGGATGTAAGGTTGCTGTCCGGGCAAAAAAGAGCAGGATGTAAGGTTGCTGTCCGGGCAAAAAAGAGCAGGATGTAAGGTTGCTGTCCGGGCAAAAAAGAGCAGGATGTAAGGTTGCTGTCCGGGCAAAAAAGAGCAGGATGTAAGGTTGCTGTCCGGGCAAAAAAGAGCAGGATGTAAGGTTGCTGTCCGGGCAAAAAAGAGCAGGATGTAAGGTTGCTGTCCGGGCAAAAAAGAGCAGGATGTAAGGTTGCTGTCCGGGCAAAAAAGAGCAGGATGTAAGGTTGCTGTCCGGGCAAAAAAGAGCAGGATGTAAGGCTGCTGTCCGGGCAAAAAAGAGCAGGATGTAAGGCTGCTGTCCGGGCAAAATTCATTAGCAAAAAATTAAAATGAAATTCCTACAAAAATATCTTCACCATCTTCTAAATTACATCGGGCATCACCGCCGGTGCTACAGGATGTTGTTGAGATCTTCCTGTAAGAAGAGATCGGAGCACACAAGGTTACTCATCGAAGTGAAATGATGATGGTGCTATCAATAAATCAGTCAATCAATCAATCAATCAATCAATCAATCAGTCAATCAATCAATCAATCAATCAATCTATTTGAACTTATCTTTTGATAAATAATAATAACCATTACTACTAACACGTATAGAGTATGACGGATTTGAACTCATTATTATTTCAACAACAGTCAATGTTCTAAGTATTGTTTAATTTCTCTAGTACCGTTTTATGTTATATAGGATCGTATCGTTATGTGATACATACTGCCTGTAAGTGATTTCTCCATACCGCTCTTTCCTGAGCAACTCGCTCAATCTCTTCTATGGAATTTAGTCCGATATTTTTCTCCTCTCTCAGTAAAGTTCGTTTCAGGTTTCCCAAGGGCGTCCTTTCTTTCTTGAACCATTTACCTCCCACTTCAATGTCCTCTTTGTGATTCTTTGATCATTTCTACTCAGAGAATGCCCAACATATCTCTATCTTCTCTTTGTTTTAACAACAGTTGCTACTAGTGGTTGACCAGACATTTTTCTGATTTCACTACTTCTTCTGAATTCGTCCAATAATGTTCTATGTATACAATATGATACAATAATTTGAATTGATCTGTCAATGAATAACAGTAAATGTTCGACGGGAAAATTAGTTTAGAACTGAATTGATCTAGTGATCGATAACAAACAACATTCTAGGGTGAGATTATTATTGATTTGAATCGATCGTGTAAAATCTTTTTCTAGAATGAGAAACAAAGAAATCCTGACATCCTTTACAGAACTACGCCATCAACCACAGTAAACGAGACGATCGATTTTCTAGGCACCACTTATGCGTTCAGTACTTTGCCATTGCTTTCTGAACTGTGAGGTACATTTTTACCGTTTGTAAAAAATGCACGCAGAGTAAATCTGCTTCCAAACTGCCGGCCGGGGAGTTGAATCAGGTACGCTTGGGTTGTTCTCGAGCTCACTACCGCTTAAGCTACAGACGCACAGTTATAGAATACGATTCGGAAATCAGCAATTTACAATTGATAATGCTCTGCTTTTTTCTTCTTCTTCTTCAAACCTCCGGAATTTTGAATTTTCACTCTTTTTCCTGTAGTGCAATGAGATTAGCATCCGGCTTTCTTTAAAACGCAGAAACCTCCAACAGCTCTAGGCGTGTAGTGCTATACTTAGTGCTGTGGAGACTACTACCCAGGTAGGGATCATTTGTCATCACTGCATAATTCTCCCACTTCTAGTGCGGTTGAAGCTCTAAAAACATCACTTCATCACATTGAGCATGTGATTATAGTCCAGAGAGCCACTTCAGCGGGTGCTCTAGAACAACCACTCTTTGTGACTTGTGTGATTTTCGCCAGGTAGAGTACTGAGCGACAATCTGGACGGACAGACGTTTGCATTCACTCGAAACGATCAATTTTCGGCGCCTTGCTCTGCTTTCAAACACTGAACAAACTGGTATTCAAATCTCGGTATGGATTCTATGCAGTGCCGGATTAGGCCAGCGCGGGCCTGTAGCAAATTTTACCGCGGGGCCCTAGTTTTGTATGATAATAAATAATAAAACACAACTTTTATAAGCAAACTTGTTTCGATTTAATGTGAGCAAATTTAGAGCTAATACTAGACACATAAATTTCTCTAAGTAAATTACATTCAATGTTTCTTAAGGTGAGATTATTTAGACGATCTTGTCCCATCATGTTCCTTAACTCACTTTTTATACACTTTAATGTTGAATAAGAACATTCTCCGCTGCATTTAGTAATCATTAAAGACAAGTAAATTCGTAAGACTATTTCTATATTTGGAAAACACGACTCTAATGAATTTTCCATTATATGTTTATAAAATTGCAGTTCAAGAGCCTCATGCTTTACGTTGCTAATAGCAGCAGCTACATTAATTTTCAGAAGTTCTGCGAACTGCACAAGTTCGTCGCTTAGACTTTCTTCCAAATCCTATTGGTAAGAGCACCACAATATTTGGAGTTCTTTTCAAGATCTCTTCTGCTGCAAGAGATTTTAACTGCCAAAGTATTCCAAATACACCAGTCACTCTATGGTACGCTTCCATGCGTATAGCTAAGGCAGAGAGTACATTATCAATTATGACAATAAACACCTGACTTTCAAATTTTTGTTTGGGTGTTTGATTTTCTACAACTTCATCGAGCGTAGTAGTACTGAAATCGTCGTACTTAGAATTTCGCTTGCGTGGTCTTGAAGTTTGTTGCTGATATACTTGACAGTGAGTCAGGATTTTGGCTTTGGCCTCAATATCTGAAAATGTAGGCCTCATTGCTTGAACGTACCCGTGTAACGATCCATAAAGGGCATATTCCGTGTTAAGGTCTTGATCAGGTGACTGTAATGAAGCGCTAGACGCTTGCAAGCGTTCTAGAATTCCGTTCCATAAAATGGTCACTATTCCCGTTTCCAACTTTCTCATCTCCAAAACTAGTCCATACGCCTGATTACGACACTCTACATTTTGATCCATGTTATTTGAGATGTCATTCAAAACTTGTTTGATAGTGGTAAAACCACATAAAAGTGCATTTGTCGACATCAGCTTGGGCAGACCACCTGGTGTCCGACAGTCTCTTCAAAGTCGGGAGTTTTTAACCTGTATCTTCCAGTGCTTATGTAAGAATGCCCCATCGATAGGTAGAAGCGGAAAAGAATGTATAGAGGCTTTCAACTAAATCGAAAAAATTGATGCTTCTATACAACATTCTGCAGCACACTTAGCAACCAAATTCAGTGAATGTGCAAAGCAAGGAATGCATTCTGCGTGCCTATTTATCTCCTTAATGTGTGCTTGTAAGCCGTGGTATTTCCCACTCATGTTGCTGCATTGTCATAGCTTTGACTACGACAGTCTTTGATATCAATGTCATTTTTGTTTTAAAAATCAAGTAAACTGTGGGCGAGTTGTTCAGCAGTATGACCTTCCATATCCAAGAACTTGACAAACCTTTCCACTGGTCCAGATGGTAACACAAAGCGCACTATTAGAGCGAGTTGGTCCACATGCTAAATGTCTGGAGTAGAGTCCAGTGATACGAAATAGTACTATCATTTCTTCATTTCGCAAATAATATGATCCAGTAAGCTTGATGCAATTAGATGGATAAATTTCTCACATGTTGTTTTTGATAATTATAATGTATGTCCCTTTTCTTTATTTGTATAAGTATTTATATGCTGAGCCAGAAAAATGTCAAATTTGGCTATTAATTCCAACAAACCTAATTAATTATCATTATGAGGTGAACCAATAGTTTCATCACTACCCCGAAATGCAAGACCTCGGTCTGCTAAAAATTGGATAACTGAAGTAATTCACTCTAAAAGTATCCGCCAATATGTTTGTTCGGCTTACAAGTTGAGAATCGACACGCGCATCCTTTTTTTTTGCAAACTAACAGCGAAATTGTCGCTTGTCTATGGGAGGTGCTTTCTTCATGTCTTTTCAACACATTATTTGCTTTTTTCCAGTCGCCAAATCCTTCTTTCGTAAACCGACCACTTGCATTTATTGTAAACTAAGTTTCGCGAACAAAATCTTCTGAACGAACAGAAACTGGGTTATGAGTAAAATGTAGTGGTCCTTTTGTTCAAGCTTTCAATCAAGTTTTCGTTTATTAGAAGCATGTGTAAATGGGGACACTTGTACACAAAAAGTAAAAACTGTAACGTTGTTAGTGAGCTCAATGTGACCGCCCACCTAAATCCTACATTGTGTAAACATGATCTTGGTCCTAACCTAAATAAGAAAAATTAAAAGGGGGATATTATTACCCATCTCCAAATCGTGGTTCCTTGTTTATGACTAGTGACAGCTTAGCTCTGTCATATAGGCGCGGACCTCCAGAGGGCGGGCCCCCTGAAGCGCGGGGCCCCTAGCATTTGCTACTTCTGCTACTATGCTAATCCGGCGCTGATTCTATGAGACAAGTAATGTGATGACGGGTGTCAGGGTTAGTAAACGAGATCTGACCAAGACGATTCTACACCTTCAAATGGGTGCTCGGCTTGTACAAATGCTGCATCACTGTAGTCTTTCCACAGCCAACTATAAACTTAGTTGGCTGTGAGTCTTTCTAAACGATTAAGGACACAACTTCAGTTCTAAATTTGTGTTGAACAAGAATGTTGTGTTTCGAAAATGGTTACCACATAGCAACCGTGTAACCGTTATGATATAATATTAAAAAAAAAACCTCTTCACAATGCGAAGAAGAAGAGAAGAAATATCTCAAGTATTGCCAACTCCCTAGTTTACCCACATGTAACTGGGTATCCAAGTTTGTGATCTAGCGCTATGATTTTGGAACTTTCAGCAAATTGAAAAAAGACTGGGCACTAATGAGAAAGCACAGAAAGCTATGACTGTCTAATAAATTTAACAGTTTTCATAAATAAAGTGACATAAACAATTCAGTAAATAAAATTTTTCAAATGTCTACATCTACAGAAAAAAAGTGTATCTTTATATAACTGCTTTGTTTACTGTACCTTGGTATCGAGGTAAGGGTAAGACTCAATTTGTAGGGGTCTCTATGGCAAAGTGGTTACCACGTTTGGATGACGTTCTGAGTGCTGTGGATTCGAATCCGGGCCGAGTCACATGTGCAATGTTTTTTAAAGATTTGTAGGATTGTTGCTAGAACTACGGAGTTGGTGCTTCGTGCAACAATCTCGGCAGATAATGTGACATCTATGCCGACAAGGACGGAGCCATATGGAGAAACCCGTTGCTATGAAATTTAGGCCCTTCACTCACGATTCGACTTGGTGACGTAGGGAAGCATGTCGATCTCAGACGGTGGGACTAGATTACATAAGATATGTAAGCAAACGGGATGTGGCTGCGGTAAAACTGAGCAAACGGACGATGTGAACAAAAACATATAGATACAAGTTTTACATTAGGAAGGGGAAAAAAACTTCATCAAATATGAACAATAACAATCAATGTTTCCACCATATATGTCTTTATCACGAAAAGAAACCCGCCTTCCCAGCGTGTTCGTAGCGCGTTAGACGACGGGTGACAAACCCTGTGTGAGTGCGGTTCAATTCCGCGGGCTGGCAAAAAAACCATAGGTTCTCCAGATTTACGGTGTTCGTGGCATCGAACCGAAGGGTTACAATGTCCAAGGCACCGAGCCGAAGTGCTTCTGGATCGAGGGAAAAAATCACGAAAAGAAAACCACTCACACAACGAAATACTAAACTAAATATTAAAACATGTTTACCAAGTTAACCCCTTCGCCATTTTGAATCACTATACAGGCTCCCAGTATTTATGAAGATGACGCACAACTATCATACTGGCTAATTCAGTAAACATTTCAATATAAATGTGTCTGTTGGTGAAATAAAATGTATAGACTATCTATCTATCTATTCTCTAATCCTGTTTGCCTTTCAGCGTCAGGTCGAAAAAGGAGACACCTGGAGCGATCCTCTCTATTCTCTATGCACCTTGTCTTTCTTTCTCTTCTTCAAATCTGATTTGCCTAACAGCTTCAGGGTACGAAGGGTTTTCTAGCACGGGTTTATGTATGCGCTGCATAAATAGTGTCTTTCGTCACCTCTGTTATCTCTGTGATCCACCTTTTGCGTGGCCGACCTATTGATTTGTATCCATTGTATCCATTGTATCCATTGTATCCATTGTATCCATTTACGGAGTAAAAGGGTTAAAGAGAGATAGAAGCAGAGACAACTACTAATATAGATGGTAAATTATATGATTAATTTGGCAAGGAACATGCTGCTGTCCCAGCTTAGAGAGATAGAAGCAGAGACAACTACTAATATAGATGGTAAATTATATGATTACTTTTGCAAGGAACATGCTGCTGTCCCAGCTTAGAGAGATAGAAGCAGAGACAACTACTAATATAGATAGTAAATTATATGATTAATTTGGCAAGGAACATGTTGCTGTCCCAGCTTAGAGAGATACATCAGTTATTCCTTCTTTTTCTTATTTCTTTGGCGGATCTCTGTGGCGAATTGGCCAAGCCATTCATTATGCGCTCTGAAGGTCGTGAGTTCAAATCCATACAATGTCGTTCGGTTCACGAATATTTTGTCCCCCCCACCTGAGATTCATAAGAATGTTACTGAAAGTTACGGAGTTCATATTTTGAGCAATAATCTCGGTAGGTTGCGTGTCACTTCTGCTTAAAAGTACTGAGCCATATCGGGAAACTAAGTTCAATGACATCAATCACTCCCTTTAAGCCTGTGAAGACAATTACTTGACTTGACAAGTTTCTTCACTTCTATAATCACTTATTACTTTCCAGCTGCACTCACTTGTTTGCGCACTACTTGATTTCTTTGTTAGCACCATACTTCTCATTTATTATTCACTACCGACTCTCTTATCTTTCACTACTGTCTCACTAGTTTTCCCACTGTTGACTGCTTCTCTCATTCACTACTGACTACATCTCTCATTCACTACTGACTACGTCTCTCTTTCACTAATGGCAAACGTCTTTATTCAATATTCATTCGTTCACTCATTTCTTAATCTCAAATACTTCTTCTTCTTCTTCTTTGCGTTCGTTCTTTACGACCAATTTGAATCACTCTTTGTGATATGTTTGATCTTTGCCAAGAATGTGTATACGTTGCACATTGGTTTGGTAGGCCCTAAACGCATAGACTTCAACACGTTTAGGACACCTGCATCCGATTTCAGCCAAACCTCCTTAGTCGCCTATTACGACATGCGTTGCAGGTAGCAATGGTTCTATTCTTTACACCCCAAATTTGGCCCCGGTAACCACTCACGCGATCTCAGATACAAATCCTGATCTCGTGCACTAAATATCAGAATTTCATGCTTCCAATTAGATCTCAGTGTGAGCTACAAAAGATAGTGAAATTTATACAAGAGACAACATTGAATATATAGACAATATTTCAAGCGAACGAAAGGAAGGAAGGATGCTTCCAATGAGAATAACACTTCACATAATATAAAGGTTATACAACATCAAGGACAAAAAAACCACGTAAATTTGACCTGGTCAAACGTGGCAGGTCTTTGTGATTGACAGGTTATAATTATGTTGTCATGTTCATGATTTATCTAAATACTAGTTCTCAAGTTTATCTTTATTTATTGTAATTACTATCATTATCAGGTGCCGTGCCGGCTGGCGTAGGCGATTATGGATCTCACAAATCTCTGTCTTTGGTGTTTGCTATCATCTCATATGTTGACGCACTTCCGTGATATGCAGTCATAGAAGATGGAGATATGTTGGACACACCTTGAGAAGAAATGATCAAATAATATTAAAGCAGGTATTGAAGTGGGAGGCAAAGGGTTCAAGAAAGAGAGGACGACCTAAGGAGACACTGAAACGAACTTTTCTGAGAGAGGCAAGAAATATAGGTCCAGTTCCATGGACGAAATTGAGTCAGTTTCGTAGGATAGAGCGGTATGGAGAAATTGCTTGCAGGCCCTATGTAATGTATAACGGTGCGAGATGAATTATTATAATAGCCATACCACTATTACAAAAGTTAAATTATTTAGGTCATGTGTGATTCTGTACTGACCTACGGTTGTGAAAGTTGGAAACCAACAAAGAAAATTGATAAGAAACTGGACAGCTTTGAAAATAAATGTCTCCAAAAATTATTAAAAGTAAAATGGAGTGATTTCGTTTCTAACAACACAGTGAGAGATAGAACACACCAACAACCCGTATCAAATATTATAAGGAAACGAAGGTGGAAATATTTAGGTCATGTTCTTAGATCAGACGAAAAGAGACTAAATCGACAAGTCCTTATGTGGTCACCAGTTGGGAAAAGAAAACGTGGAAGACCAAAGACCACTCTTCGAAGAACAATCCTACAAGAAAGTAAAATATTGGATTGTAAAACCATACAAGACCTCCAACTGCTAGCAACGAGACGCATCCCATGCTAAAACTTCTGCCCTATGTGCCGCCTTTGGCACGAAAGGAACAAACTAACATACCACTATAACCATGTCATCACATATATATCACCACAATCATATCTGGTAAGCATGGCGAGCAGCAGTGAGAGATGGCACAAAAAGAAAGCGCAGAGAGATCATTCTATGTACCAGCTCCAGTCTCCAGTTTCAACGTATTATCCCTCCAGAATACGTCACGACAGCCACAACAGACGTTGTGATTCAGCACATAAAAAACACTTTGCGACTCAAAATCTATTGTTCCCCGAGACAAAGAGGACAATGATGATATCATTGTAACTATCACTTCATTTCCACTTTTCTCAATACTAAACTCCCAAACAATGCATTCATTATTGTCAATTTGTGTTGCATCATCCCACCCACGTATTATTTAGTTTGAAAACTTAATTTGTTTCTCTTATCATGTTTGGCTGAATTCCTCAGCAAAAGCCTTGCATCATTTCAACAATTTGTCTTTAGCGGTCCTTACTCTTATCTCTGTTGTCGCATTCCTGTGTATTCGAGTTAGGAATATTTGAGTTTCAATGTACCCAGAAGGAAGTGCTCAATGGTTCTCAAACTAAACTCAAACTATACTAAACGTGTATATACTGTTAGCACTTTTTGTATGTTAGTTTGTTTACGATTCTCAATGGAGCATGAGTTTGTATTCACTTGTCTTAGTGTCAGCCACCTTGAAAGTATCATTTGCCTTGACTAAGGTGATTCATGGGGACACATGAGTAGCATTGTGTTCCAAAGTGTTCTTTCACATTCCATAAGGGTGTTTGACTCGATGTGGCCAAGGGTGTAATGCCACGAGCTGGTCAGTGAAAATAATCATGTTTATGGGGATTTCAATACAAGTAGGAGACTGCAGTTGTGAGGACTTCAGCAATGGTAGTAGGTAGCTAAGAGCCACCCTCTCTGATCTCAAGGCCCTGGAAGTTGACGTTGAAATTCTTTGGCAAGGTGTTTCATGTTATCATTTGATAATCACTAATATCTTGATATCGAATGCCATCAGAACATGGAGCAGTGTTGCATAAAGGTCTCAGTAGTGATACAAGGTTCTTCATTTAACACAGCAACACTGCACAGCTCTGCAATGGCCCACTGTGTCATCAGTCTTTCGGCTTCGTCATTCTGGTCTGTCTTCTGCATATAGTATCTGAGAGATTTTACCTTATTCTCATCTGAATTTTGCCATGTTAAGTCTGTGCTCTGGAAATCCCTGATGATCTCGCAGTAATACTCATGCACTGGTGAAATCTACAGAACCTTGATAGGGATTTTTATAGCGGGCAGCCTACTGTAGAATTCTTCCCATGGAAGGCGTTAGATTTGTACGTGTTGTAAAGGACATATTTTTCTCGGCCATGTCCTTTTCCTGTTCCTTGGTATATGCAGGTTGTGTGCTAGTGGCCTTTCTGTCACAATTTAACAGATTGCTTCTTGGTCAGGCTTTAGCCACCATTACATCTCAGCCCGGAGGATGTGTTAAGTTTCTTTGTTTATTGTAAGGAGATACCATTTTACTGCGCCAACCTTGCTGATAGTGTCCCGCCCTGCTGCGTCATACTGTGCGTGCACTCTCTGTGCCCTCATATTTTGCTTTTCTCGACCGCACGGACAGTGATCACTGTCGTAATATCCCAGCATATTTCATTTAGTCGGCGGCAACCGAGTGGGAGACACCAATGACAAGAAAATGGCACAGTCACATGCTAGACTCGCTAATCTGGTTGCTCTACCATCATTGATGCAGACTAGATCTGATATCACCAGCGCGCCTTCTAATTTTTCACAATGTTTGTTGGTAGAGTCCTTTCCCCACTGCCTAACAAAAGTCACCACAAAAGATGATGTTCTTCTCATCCTTGTCAAATTAACTCTGCAGAAGCAGTGTATCCACTTTGCCGTTACAAGCATACCCATTCACTATGACAAAGTGGACAAGTGTCTGCACTCTAACATCATGTACTCACAT